>JAFVLL020003157.1:0-20923 GCA_021397915.2 Tor tambroides | reverse complement strand
TTATTTAGTTTAATTTTGCTCACTTGGATGTCCTTTACTGTTTACTTTTTTGTTGTTGATGTTGTTGTTTGTTTTGTTTTCTCTCTTGAATGTCCATTATAGTTTAGTTTAGTTGTGCTCACTTGGATGTCCTTTACTGTTCTGTTGTGTTTTGCTCACTTGAATGTCCGTTCCTTTTTTTTGTTTGTTTGTTTTGTTTTGCTTTGCTTTGTTTTGCTCACTTGGATGTCATTTACTGTTGTTGTTGTTTTGTTTGTTTGTTTGTTTGTTCTGTTTTGTGTTTTGTTTTGTCCACTACATTTAAAGATAAGATAAAAATGTTCTTGCTTTCAATTTTTGGTGTATTTTGCTGTTTGTTAAGTTTAATCTGAAAAAAAAAAAAAATAGTTTGACAGCTTCATAAATCATTAATTGTTTATTTTCAATGCTTTGTGTCTTTGGGTTTTACTCTTAAGTATGTGTGTACTCACTTTAAAAAATGCTTCTATCCGTAGCGTCTTGTGTACATTGTTACTGGAACAAGCCCCCTGAAGCAACCCTGGGTTAAGTGCCTTGCTCTTGCCTTGCGGGGATCAAGCCAGCAACCTTCCGATTAGAGAAACCTCTAGGCTTTAGCCGCCGTGCTATAAGGCAACCACTGCTGCTTGCCTGTGGTTAGAGAAAAAAACTCATTGCTATTGTAGATGCTCTGCATCTTTATGTATTTCCATGTAATAATTAGCCTCAACATGTAATTGCATCATTTTGTGTGTCAGTTCACTGGGCACCACAGAAACCACAGGTTTTTTCAGAGTGATGCCAAGCGGAAAGGTTTTCAGAAAAGCGTTTGGGACTGGGTTCGGCTAGTAAGCGTGTGTGTTCACATGAGCTTTTAACTCGGTGGACTAGAATACATCTAGATTGCTCTTTCTGACTAGGACATTTTGAGGCTTTGAATCTCTGGTTTGTGGTCTGATTTCTTGTAAAAATGATGTGTGCAATCAGTGCAACATCAGGATGAACAAGACATGCTTCAGACATCTCAGCATCTTCAAGTAAACCATCTACTGTGCCAAATGTCCCATTTAAGGCCTTTTTGTGTTTGCCTCTGAACCCACAGATTGCTGCTTACAGTGACATTATTTTATTGTTTGATCGAGAATTTGTAGGCTCACTTGTTGAGAACAATGAATAATGTATGAATTAGATGGATATATATGACTGTAGGTAGGCATTCTGTAAGCATTGTGCTCAGTGTTTGATTGTTTGTTTGATATCATTGTTTCACTCTCTCTCTGCTATATAATTATACCAGCCATCGATCCAGTTATTTGGCTTTGCTGCATATTTATGAGCCGGGACTGTTTGAACTAACGCAAGACTGAACAAATCAATCATTTCCATCTCACTGCAATTCCTTCGATTACTACAGCAATATGCAAGTTTAGTATCATAGCAACAGTCCAAGTACAAGTATATGCTTGGATTTTTCCCAGTTTCCGCTATTGAACCGCTCGTTAATGAGAGCTGTTTAGACTAATTTGTTACATCCCGTTTTTTTTAACGCATCAGGGACAAGTGTGGACTCATTTGCCTGTTTAGTTAGATGGGCTGACATGTTAATTCCCTGCACATCAGAACATCTCCATCTAATATTTATGGGACCAGGTGGTGACTTTGCATATTTAGTGTTTACGACCTGTAATCTGAATTTATGGACAAAAAGATGCCCTTAACTTTATCATCAAAGAGAGTATTTGTTCAGTCCCCTAAGATGAAGTTGAATATTAAGTCATGTCGTTCACCCCCTCGTTGAACGTTGTTTGCTGCTGAATTTCATCTGCAGATTCATGGTCAGTGGTCATTATTGTGGATGGGTCATTCCCTACCCACAGTGCAATGTATCTGTTGTGCTTCATTTCAAACAGACAAAGCAATGCGAGGAAAGTATGAATGCATCACTGGATAATTAAGAATTAATCGTAGTTGTTGGAAACAGTTGATAATGGAATGCAAAGATGCCAAATCAAGTGGATTGAGAGCATAAAATTTATATTGCACAAGCCTGGAGATTTAATTAATATGCCTAATGATTGAATTTGATCAGCAGTCCTGTAATTGGGGCCTTTTATCACCCTTGTATTCCTTTTCAACTCTTCAGACACAAAAAAAAATACTGATTAGAATAAAGCCCAAAATTAATTTACATAAAACACTTATAATTTGCACTTTAATTGATGTGATGGAGAATCACCTGACACATAATTATGTCTTAGACATGTCGTGAGATCATACATTGTGTTCAGTGCATGTACCAGCTTTCTACCAGTAAAGCAAGGTAAATTACTCACAAACTGATGTGCTCAAATTCAGAACAATCAACCAAGTGTGTGAATTGACATTTTCACATTTAGATTCAAAACATGGTATTGTATATGGCTGTATTTCTGAAAGTGATGAACCATTTTATGTAGCGTGTTACATGGCTTTTGCAGGAATTTTCACTCAGTTCAGCAGAAAATGTCCTAGACTGTGACCTGGTTCACTGCTCAGTTTTGAGTTCGGAAACTCTTCGGTTGTGTGGTTTTTTTTTTGTTTTGTTTTTTCCTCTGATATATTTAGTATAGTATGTCATACAGATTACCTAAAGTTTAGTTAATTTGAAACAATGAGAGTCTGACAATAACTATAAATTAAATTAGCACATATTAGTGACAACTTAATTTATGGCTGAATTTTCAATCCTTTTACCCATTCTAGTGTGTGTGTATATTTGTTTATTTATTGTTTGTTGTTTGTGTAATAACAACAACATTTTACCATGGTATAGTTTTGGACAAATTTCCATATAGTAACTACAGTTATTGTTGCTGTAGTAAAATTGTAATAAATGCTAAATATGATACCAAATCATATGAAATCTAAAATATTTTCTGAAGTTCTTTCTCATTTATTTCTAATTCAGTTTATCTTTCAAATGTAATAAACATTGTCTGTTTCATTTAGATTAATTTATTTCATGTTTATTGCTAATACCAAATCAAAGTTTGAGATTGAGGAATAGTTCACCCAAAAATGAAAATTTGCTGAGAATTTACTCACTCTCTGTGCGTCAGAGAATATTTGGAGAAATGTTTCAATCCATCACTTGTTCACCAATGGATCCTTTGCAGTGAATGGGTGCCGTCAGAATGAGAGTCCAAACAGCTGATAAAAACATCACAATAATCCACACCACTCTATCAATTTTCAGATTTCAGAGAAAATCTGCATATTTGTAAGAAACAAATCCATCATTAAGATGTTTTTAACTTCAAGCAAGTCCACTGTTCATAATATCACATTCTCCAGTTAAAAAGTCATCTCATCTGAATCAGGAGAGAAATATGTACAGATCAAGCACCATTTATGAGCAAAAACAGCTCTAACCAAAAACAATTTCACAGGAGGAAGCGTTATTATGGGTTATGGTTATATTTTGGCCAAAAGGATGGTTTTATGCTAAAACGTTTTAATGATGGATTTGTTTCGGCTTTTGTCTTCACAAGGCATTAACTGGTGGACTGGAGTGGTGTGGATTATTGTGATGTTTTTATCAGCTGTTTGGACTCTCATTCTGACGGCACCCATTCACTGCAGAGGATCCATTGGTGAGCAAGTGATGGAATGCTACATTTCTGCAAATCTGATGAAGAAACAAACTCATCTACATCTTGGATGGTCTGTGGGTGAGTAAATGTTCAGAAATGTCTCATTTTTAGGTGAGCTATCCCTTTAAGAACCACCGTTCACTTACCATTGTTGAAATTGCTTTGAGTTTTGTAGCCTCTTCATTAAAAGTACCATTAAGAAAAAAATAATCAATACGATACCCTTTGAACCTGTGCCAAGCATTCAGCATTAATAACTCAACAGTGCTGTCGTATAACATGCTGTATGTTCAATCCATGCAAGTCCTGTCCGTCTTATGCAATATATCACTGCTTTAGCAGGATTTTTCGCAGCTTAAAGTGAACCGGTTGCTCAGGTCATGACCGAGACGTGACCTAGTCTAAATTCGGCTGTTTCGCCGCTCTTTTTCAGCTCAGAGACTAGCTGTGGAGCTCTAAGACAGGAACGAGAATGAATATGTCACCGTGAGTGTTGGGCTTTGGTGTCCCCAGGCAGCTGCTGCAATGGGACCAGAGAGCAGCCAAACAGAGCAATCATCCCTGCATAGCCAAGACACGCTAATTGAGATGTAATAAGTTTGTAAATGAACCAAGCAGGCTAATATATCTGTTTATCCATATGAGGTTTCAGTCGTGTCGCACAGAGGTGCAACTATTAATTAAATGTATTAAAACGAAAAGCCCTGCTTTATGACACTTTGTAATACCATGCCAAGTCATGTGAAGAATTAGCCGCGTGTATCGAAGCGCTAACCATGCACACAACGCCAAAAACAAGCTTTAATTTGGAGAGGATTAAATGCAAATTGCAACAGAGGAAGTTTTTGTGAAAGTGGAACTCGACATGGCTTAGTTTTTATCCAGCGTTTAGAGGAGGTTAAGCCACATTGTCAACCTCTCATGAATAATTAGCTGTACTTGCTGCTGTGGTTTATAAAAGGAACTTGGTTGTCATCGTCCTCTAAGTAGAGGACAAAATGAGCGTGGCACAACAAAAAAGACTCCAGAGGACGGCCGGATGAGATGGAGATAAATGAGGACGCTGTCCGCCAAGATTTTAGCGCAGGTCAGTGTTTGAGTTCAGAGGATTTCAGAGCAGATTAAACGCCGCTGGGCACCCAATGCTAATTGGGTAAGTTGGTCATTTTAGAGGTTAACTTTTTAGATTATTCCAAATTTAGTCCTAGTCGAAAAGACCATGACATGCAGAAAACAGCAACACGCAAAGAAAAACGGACATTGAATTACAGAACCATTGAATTAGTTGTGCGCTAATAGATTTTGTAACATTTTTGTAACATGTTTGTAACAGTCCTTATTCCTGCTAAAATCCAGCCAAATTTGGCGTTCAGTGCAGTTGTTGTTTCAAACAGGCATTCTGTATACCCAAAACTCGCCACATCTGCTGGTGACTTGAAAATCTGCTGGTATCATGAAAAAAAACAACAAAAAAAACAGAATAAATTGGGTAAACGTTAATAATAATAATAATGATAATAGATTTTCATTATTGCAACATCATTTATATGGCATTTTCTGTATGAAAAATATTTTTAAACACCTTTATAATTGTATTTTGCACTCATTACCATACATAAATGAATAAATAAACAACCCTTGAATGACCTTGTGCTAAACAAAACAAAAACAGGACTTTGTTCAGTATTATTATTAGTATTAGTATTAGTATTATTGAATCAGATCAATAAAAAATCACTGTAATACTATTGAACTGTAAAGTATTTCATAAATTATTATTATTGTTATTATTATTATTATAAATTGTATTATTATTACTACTATTATTACTATTGTCATTGAATCAGATCAATAAAAATAATTGTAATACTATTGAACTGTAAAGTATTTCATAATACTAGTAGTAGTAGTATTGTTGTTATATTTTATAATTCTAAGATTCTAAGATCTTCAGATTGCATATTTGTATAATTACAATGCAATCTTTGCAATTTTATAATTGCATAAAAGCCATGTCGGCTTCTTAGGCATTGTTAGAATTATTAAAACACACACAAACACACACACACACACACACGCACACTTTCATATAATCGCCAACACTGATTTTTCCTCTCATTTGGCGAGTGTTCATTTTAGGCCTTGTGTGTGTCTGCTGCTAAATGCTTTGACGGTCATACAGATGTCCTGCTTTTCATTCTAGTCGTCTAGACGGTGATTTTTGTATTCTGCGTCACACATCACTGGTGCTTTCATTACACGCGAGGCTGACCCTCAGACCGGGAGATCCTGATGCTGCATTCGTGGCCTCCAACCTCCTCTGGGCTTTTCCCATGACCGCATCTCCTCAGAAAACCAGTGATACTCGTGAAGACATGGGAAAGGGTAAACTGCCTTTCATCATCTGTATGAATAAAACAAGTGCGACAAGTTATTTGCCCTCAATCATATGGTTATAGCATTCAATAATGCATGGAAGCACCATCCCTTTTCTTCATCTCTGCTTTTCTGGCCAGCCGTGCTCCAGGTTTATTTGTTCAGCACTGTTATAGAGCTCATACTGTGTAAAGATATAGTATACAGCACCTGGCCAGACACCTGTGTTAGTGGTGAACGTAAATCTGAATAAGTTCTTTAGCTGAAAAAAATCATGGTCTAATAAGGCATGCAGTATTTATTCATTTTATGTTATGTTATGTTATTACAAAAGATAAACACAATAAACAATTTCTGAATGTATTTATTTATTTAATTATTTATTTGGTAACTCTATTTAAATGTGCCCACGTTACATGTAGTCACAATAGCAATGACAGTAGAGTATGCACAATTTAAAAGCAAATTTTGTCATCTTAAAATTACTCGGGATATATATACCAAAAATAAATATGATAATATCATGGTAGTGTATGATATAGAACATTGCCCCATTCATGACTCTTCAATTAGATAACCATAGTGCATGTCTAAAAACATGGTATTAGCATGAAATTTTGCAGAACCATGGTACTTTTTTGTGTTACCAAATGTATTGCAGTAACACTCTTGGTATTTTTGCCATAAACTATAGTAACCATAGTATAATTGTGTTTCCCCCCCCCCCATGCAAGTGATGTTTTCCCCATTTCACTCAAGTAAAAGTTTAATTTCCAACAGTTTTCACCATCAAATAATGTTTAACTGTCCCTGTATCGACACAAAGTAACAAAAGCACTTCATTGCGAAGCCAGCCGCAGTAGTTAATAACCTATACTGTTAATATATGATAATGGTTCAGTAAGGAGCTGCGTGAGCCAATATTCCCCCTGCAAAATCCATTTTAATTTCACTATGCAAATGTAATTTTGTGTTCATAACAGAATAAATGAGGCTCTCCATCTCTGCGTGGACTGCAGGTGTCTGTGTTTTCCTCTAATGGTAATTTAAGCGACATACCTGATGATTAGGTTTAGAGATCTGTTTTTCTTTCTCTCAGTGTGAAATTAATGGCTCTCAAAACCTGAGCGCTTCACACATACGCCGTGTTTGTATACTGAGACGCCTTATGTTCTCTTCAAATGCTGAAACAATGGAGAGTATCAGCCAATTAGTGTACTGTGGCAAAAACCAGAGGACAAGATCGGTTTATTTTTGGAGCGTTTTAGTCCAACGTCCCCAAATTGAGACTCGTTCATTAGCAGCGGAGAGTCTTCATCTTTTAGTGCTCTTCTCCTCTGTTTGGTCGGTCTGACTCGGCAGCCGTAGATAAATAGTGTGGCTTGTTAGTCGGGTTAATGATTAAAAGCATTTGCTTTGTGATTATTGAAGTGGAAAGAAGGATTAAAACAAACAGCTGTGTGAAAAAAAAGAAAAGAGTCGAGAGAGGATTAGAACACGGTCATCTGAGGGAGTCTGTCAGCTCAAATCAACTTTACTTTTTTCAAACACAGATCGCAGGTCAAATGTTAAGTGTATGTTTGATACCAGAAAAGAAAAATGGCAAAAATATGTGACATTTCTAGTTGTCTACCAAATGCTATTCAGAAAACGTGGCTAGGGTTGGGTATCATTAGAATTATATCAATTTCAATTCCGATTCTGCTTATCGATTCCACTGTGGTTAAAAAAAAAAAATGAAGTCAGACATTTAGATATCAAACATATTTATTCTGTCTCTTTTTGTAAAACATTTAATTGATGAACAAAAATCAGTCAGCTACATAAAAACTGGACTTAATTAAGAGCTGTTTGTGCACAAAATAGAGCTGCACGATTCTGGATAAATTGAGATTTTTTTTCTCACAGCTCTGAAGAAAAATATTAGACAACTAAACAAAATCTAATGGAATTTCTGAGTGGAATGATTCAATGAGATTTACTTGTTTCATTACTGGATGAATCACTGTTTTTGAATGAATCTCTTGAATGAATGATTCAAAGACAAATACATTTTTAATAGCCCCTTTTTGCCAGCTAAAAAATAAAAAAAAAATTTTAAAAAAAGATGCGCACACAGGAATTGACAGGTGGAACTGAAATTTTCATTTTACAACAAGTCTCCGATTCTGGAATTGGAATTGATTTTCGATTCCCAACTCTAAACGTGACAGAAAAAAATGTTCCTATAATAAGTCCTAAATATAGAAATAAACAATTTTTTGCCAAACCATTGACCATGGCTTTAACTTTATTTGTTAAAAAGCAACTTTTTGTTTTCTGTGTTGACATGTTCATATTGAAGCTGGCAGTTGGGTGGGACATTACCCTGTAACCCTATAATCATGAGCCATAATTTGCTATTTGCTAATGCAAATCATGGATTATTTGCCTTTTTTAAGAAGTAAACGAGCATGGGTGATTTCAAAGCTAGTAGACGTGGTCTTTTACATGACTTGTTTTAACATTCACCAGTGCTTTGAACTCTGTGGAAGTGTGCCGCAGTGTTATACAGCATGTTTGGCATAGCATTTTCAGTCACTCCAATTCTCGCTATTAACAAACCATTAACTTTTACCTCAATGAACTCCTAATTTGCTGCTTATTAGTAGCTAGTAAGGTAGTTGTTGTGTTTATGTATTGGGTAGGATTAGGGAAGTATGGTCATACAGAACATGTGCTTTATAAGTACTAATAAACAGCCAATATGTTAATAATAGGCATGCTAATAAGCAACTAGTTAATAGTTAGAATTGGTCCCTATGCTAAAGTGTTACCGCATTTTCATTTGGAGTGAGCTATATTTGGATTCTGCTATGAAAAATCATTTATTTTGTAAGTCAAGAAAAGGTAGGATTTGTTTATGGCACTACACATCATATGGAAGTCACTGACTGTTGTAAAACTCTGAAAGTGTTTATCAAACTTGTTTTTCTTCAGTGATGAAGACACAGAGTTTGGCCACACATTAGAATTTTAAACTTTTGAAAGCACAGCTAATGACTGCTGGACAATTTACATGACCCTTTTTTAACACAAATACATGATTGTGCTTTCAGTATTTTTACTGTTTAGTGTGTATGCTTCCCATTTGCTACCTATCAACCTCGTACAATTATTTTTTTGCATTATGACTTCTTTACTTTCTCTTACATCAGTGTGTCTAGATAGAAAGCAAAGACTTGTGAGCATAGACATTGTTTTATTTTCTTTTTTAATTTTTTTGATTCAGTTTTTTTTCTACCAAATATATGTATGCAGTATTACACAAAAAGGCTTTAAACAGACATTTTTCATTTTTTTTTTCTTTTTCATTTTTCTTCTTTGATGCTAGTTTGTTTTCTGCTAAATATATGAAAATAAATGTTTCATCATATACATTATTTTCTAGTAGCATACATATTTCTGTTTAAATTCTGTCTTGATCTTTGCGATAAAATATATACAAGCTCTTTCAGAATGCAAAGCATTTTTTTCTCCTGTCAAAAAAAGCCCATTTGTTTGTTTTTTTATTTATTTAGATTTGATTTTAGTTTAGTTTGTTTTCTAGCAAATTTACAGCATGTATACTACTAAGCATAAAAGGGTTTCACTTAATTATTCAAGTGATTTATTTTTTTTAGGTGAGACTCATATCTTGCCTAGGGTACCAGAATCACCTCCATATTAGGCTTCCCCCGTTCCAAGCTCCCAATTTAATTGATTACAAGAGTCAGAGAGAGGGAAGAAAATGGTTTGCGCAAGACTATTTTAAACTTTAATAAGTAGACCTTAGAAGAAACCGAATGCTCTGACCCCAGCCAAAGCCTGCAAACACAAGCATCTTAAACAAAGCTAGACCAGCAGTCTTGTTTCCCAGCATGTCAGCGGCTGTTTTAGAGACTCCAGCCTGTTGTCAAACATGATTATTAATACTGAAAACAGCAGGTGTGTTTCTGGTGAGGGGTGACTAGTGCAAATCTACATCAAGACCAGAGGAAAAAAGAAATGCAAGAGGAGTGCTAAGAGACCAAAGAACCACTCGAAGACTAGAAGCAAACTGATAGTAAGTGACAGAAAAATGGGACATGTTGGGACGGAGGTGATGAAAGGGCGCAAAGTGAGTAATAGCAAGGGAGGAGAGACAACAGGAGACTGGAATGAGCATTGGAGGGATGTAGGAGACTGAATGAGAGAGACAAGGGAAGAGAGTGTAGGACTGGCAGGGAGGGACGTCAGAGCTGCCAAGGACTGTTAGCCCTGCTGATGTCATCAGGAGGTGAGTGCCGTCAAACGCAGCCCATGCTCTGATTGGCTACGAGTGCATCTGACATCATCGACTCGAGAAAATGCCAAGCGTTCGTCTGAGGTCATTCAGATTCGTGACGGCTTCTGGCTGACGTCTCTGGCGTTCGCTGTGTGTGTGTTGGCACCCATCCTCTTAGCCTCCGCTTCACTCTTAGCCGTGTCACAACGCTTTACACCTCTCTTTTATCTCCCTGGATATGCTCGTGATTTCCACTGACAGACGAGTGATAGCAATCAGCCAGACCATCAATCCAAAGCTCAGCGCCGGAGCGACTCTAGTGGAGTCTTCCTTCCATCTGCATCATCATCCGTGTAATTAGATGTGCTTGCTAAAGCAGGCATCAGTGTGACTATTGCTCATACTGCGTTAATGTCACGCTACGAACATGCTGTGGACGTGAATGATGCCTCGTGATGCGCAGAAGGCTTTCATTTTCATATTGGCATTGATGAAATGTACAAAAACCTCAAAAATTGCTCAATTTTCCAAATCCAGTGATCAAAGCTGATTTTTGTATAACAACACAAAATCATGTAGCTCCACAATTCCCCAATTCATTGTGGTAGTACTGAAATCTATCCAAAATCCAAACACATTTTTGAAGTCTTTTAGTCACCTGATGTAACAAACTGTTGCACAGTGAATGGCAGAAAATCACGATGAAATCCAATCTGATTGTTTATACTGACACACAATAAAAAGAATGTTTTTTTTTTTCCCCTGCACAATTTAAAGGGGTAGTTTGCCCCCAAATTCAAATTTGTTGTTCATTTTCTCAACCTCATGCCTTCTAAGATGTACAGTAGGTGACTTTTTTCTTCAGTAGGCCTAGCTGTTTAGCTGAAACCATGGTCCTTGGTGATTCATAAAATGCAATTCAGTGGCTGCTGGCACTTTGAGAGTCAAAAAAGCATATAAAATTAATACCTGTGGCTCCTGACAATATTTCGAGGTCTTATTGAAGCAAAATTATTGGTTTGTGCAAAAAATTAAGGATTATTTGCAACATTATTAGAGCCTCAGGCAAATGGGGAAATCTGATTCTTTTCTGCAAAGTGGTTCTTTCAGGCAGTTTGTGTAAATAAACTGATTCAATTCACTAAAATAAGAGGGATCATACAAAATCCATGTTATTTTTATTTTTTTTAGTACTAACCCGAATAAAATATTTCACAAAGACATATAGTCCACAAGAGAAAATAAGTTGAATTTATAAAAATGACCCCCTTCCAAAGTTTACATACTTGATTCTTAATACTGTGTTGTTACCTGAGTGATCCACAGCTGTGTTTTTTTGTTTAGTGATAGTTGTTCATGAGTTCCTTGCTTGTCCTGAACAGTTAAACTGTCCGCTGTTCTTCAGAAAAATCCTTCAGCTCCCACAAATTCTGTGGTATTTCAGCATTTTTGTGTATTTGAACCCTTTCCAACAATGACTGTATGATTTTGAGATCCATTTTTTCACACTGAGGACAACTGAGGGACTCATACACAACTATTACGGAAGGTTCAAACGCTCACTGATGCTCCAGAAGGAAACACAATGCATTAAGAGCCAGGGGTGAAAACTTTTTGAATTTGAAGATCAGGGTAAGTTGAACTTTTTTTGTCTTTTGGGAAACATGTAAGTATCTTCTGTAGCTTCTGAAGGGCAGTACTAAATGGAAAAATAAAAGAAGAAAAAAAAAGTTTACACCCCTGGCTGGCATCAACTGTGTTAACACGCTAATTTTGACAGCACTAATTAGAACACTAGTATTTTCACCAGCTAAAAAATGGTTTTAAGTCAGTTATTTATATCTTTTATGTAGTGTGTCAGTCTGTCTGGAATGACATGAAGAAACAGAACAAACTGAGACAGACTAAATCCAGAAGAACTGTAGCAACGTCTCTAAGATGCTTCAAGAGACTTACCTGCAAAGCTACCTGAAAAACTATGTGCAAGTGCACCTAGGGCAAAAGCTGCTTTAAATGCAAAGTATGGTCCCACCAAATGTTGATTTAATGTAGTTCATAGAAGTTAATTGATAAAGAAAATGTATTTATGACATTATTTTTGACAGCACCCTCATTTTACAGCATTTTTACACAAGTGCCTAAAACTTTTAACAGTACTGTAGCTTTGCAGGTAGGTTTCTTGAAGCATCTTGGAGACGTTTCCAGTTCTTCTGGATTTAGTCTGTCTCAGTTTGTTCTGTTTCTTCATGTCATTCCAGACACACTGGACGATGATGAGATCATATAGATATATAGATATATGTTTTACATGTCTATAGACATTATAAAGCATAAAAACTGGATAAACTAGTCTTCATCAGCTCAGTTTTTTACATCATGAGGAACCATAAAAATGGCCATTTCACACCTTCATGCAAGTGTTTGGTTCGTGCATGTGCATATCATCAGTCTTCAGTCCAAGTCGAGCTGTTTCCTCAGTTCAGTGACTGAGTAATTGGAGCACTGAATGAGTTGGTAAAAACCAACATCATAGGATCAGATATGGCGTTATTTTGGCTCCTTTCAAGTCGGAGTGACTGTCAGGTGAGTAACTTGTAGATCTGTGCTGCTCGAGTCATAAACCCTTTCAGATGCTTCATTCTAATTTGGTGAACTGGTCCAAAACAAAACCAATAAAAAACACCAAGAACAGCCACTTAGCAACTTCACAACACCTGATTACTGTGGCTTTCATTTTTTCATGAGCAAACACCGCTTGCATTTTCTTCAGAGAAATCATGTATTTAAATCAAATTCAGGCTAGCACTCAAATCAAGTCATGCTTATTCAAGCATGGAGACAATTAAAACGAACATTTTTTATATATTATTATTATTATTATTATTTTGATTGGCGAAACGAGTATTTGAAACTAAATTTTAATTCGGCGGTCTTGAGAGAGATCGGAATCGTTAATGTCTCCACTTGGGAAGGGAGAGTTGATTGATTTGTACGTGTGAAGGTTAGATTTATTCCGGTTTCTGTCCCGTCTGGCTGAGCGCTATGACCCCTGAGCATTCCCTTCATTAACATATAGAGCACATCTCCCTCACATCTGAAGGAATGCCTCGCTGGGTTAAACTGTGACGCGCGAGCGAGAGTGAAAGGCCTGAAAAAGAGGAGAAAATTCTGTTTGTTCACTCTTCCGCTCACCGTAGGTCATACGGGGTTGCAATGCAAATAAAAATTCATAAAGACTATAATCACATCAGAAATAGCAGCACTATTTCCAGCAATGATCGCCTGAGAGCCACACAGACCTGTTGCTGACTGTCAATCAACAAGATATGTCAATTTAATTCTTTTTTGAATATGGATCTTTAAAAAAAAAAGATTCATAAAAAAAGCATTTCTCCTCTTCTTGTGCTTGCAATCTGCTTATCAAATTAACCTGGCATTGTATATTACAAATATTGTTGACTCCTTGACAGATTGCTTTAGATAAATTTTTTTCTGATAAATGCATAAATGTAAAACACAGTTAGATGCATTTACACGTTCGTTATTGGCTTAGGTACTATTTTCACAAGTATTTTCAAAACTCTTAATACAAAAATCCAAACTGGTCACACTTGTAACGTCACTAGTCATTATTTTCAAAACTGATTTCATGCTTTTATTACATTTATACATGCTTTCAGTCAACATAATCATTGTTTCAAAATTGATTTTTGTAATATATATATATATATATATATATATAGAGAGAGAGAGAGAGAGAGAGAGAGAACATTTTCTTAAATCTCCAAAACACAACAGTATGATCTTTCAATTTTGTACATTTAACAATCAGTTCATTCACATGTGCCATATGACTGAATCTATACTCTAGCTGAACTTTTCAGATGAAAGGTGAGTTCTAGTAATGTGCAGTCTTTACCGTGGTAATGCCTCTATATACAGTATCACATGGCATAATGTAATATAAAATGCTGTATTTGATGTCATCTGTCTCCCTTCTTCTGATACATCTCTGATCAATCTCTGAACAGTTCCTCTCCCTTGTATCCTGTATGTTCACAAATAACAAAACACACAATTTTACAAGTGAGGACATCCTCTGATTAACCATTAAGATGAGTTAGATTATAGTTAGATAGTATAGTTAGATTATATATCAATAGACAAATGTATTAAACTGAATGAGACATGCAAATGAATTTTTTAATAGTAAGAGCTTTATGAAAGGCAGTTACTGTGAATGAAACATTTATTTAGGTGAAACAGAGTTTTGAAAATGTAACAGTTGCTTGTGAAAATAGTACCAAAGCGAATAAAACTGTAATGCTGTCCTGTGAGTTGAAGTTAGTGTGAAAGGTCATTCACAACCGGTGCTCTTAAAACGTAATTACTAGCTACAAATTATATCTCCAGCAGTGTAATTGGATTACTGTACTAATTACTTTCTCTAAAATGTGTTGCATTACTTATTACTGTCTGAATCCCATATTAACCTCGACCAGTTGAACAATACAAGGATAGACTTGAAACTGCTCTTTTAATTCTGTAAATTATGAAATTTGTAAATTATTCCTGACTTGCAAAAGTATTTAAAGAGGTTACATTAAAAACATATATTTGAACATTAGATGTTAAGTCCGCTCTTGTTTTATATAGAATTGTTCTATAGTCTATACAGTATTTAATGCAATTACATCAGAAGTAACTGTAATTAAAAAGTAAAAGTAATCCCTTACTTTCCTTTGTATAAGGCAAAAGTAATTGAATTACTAATTACTAAGTAATTGTAAAACTGAAGATTAAGTGAGAAACAATATATTTGGAAACTGATTGGCTGGTGTAAAGTAGGTTTAACATATCTAGATGAAGAGGAGTCAAAATAGAGGAGCGAGTTATTGAGTCTTCATGAAAGATTATTTTTGTTTTTATTTGGAATAACATGAAGCGATGAATCATGCACAATGTGATCAAAAACGTTCCTTGAAAGGTGGGAAGGTGGGTTTTGCTTTCAGGTTGACTTAAAGGGTTTTATATTTACATGCAGAAAGCACTTGCTGCAACTCAACAGAAGAACGTCAAGGTTTTGGATTCGGGTGGATTTGTTTTGACTAGTCGCATTCATCCTTGTTGAAACATTTGTCTTTTCATGACAGAATGTCACACTCGGAGAAACAAATAATAAAATGAGCAGGTTTTCCACTCAGTTGTTCTTTTCTTCTGCAGCTGGTGCTGGGAATAAGATGGGTTGGGCGTTTGGTCTGGGGCTGGAGAGGCTGGCCATGGTTCTGTTCGGCATCCCTGATATCCGACTTTTCTGGAGCGAGGATGAGCGCTTCCTCAAGCAGTTCCGCCTGTCTGACATCTATCAGCCCGTCACCTTCCAGGTAAGATTTACTGCCTAAATAGGAACCATAAGGGCCGTTCACGATAACTATAAAATTGTAATAATCATTCCACACTACCGGTGAACTACCTGCTCACCAAAGCTGCATTTATTTGATCAAAAATACATTAATAATGAAATATTACAATTTAAAACAACAGCTTTTTTATTATTTTAATGTATTTTAAAATGAAATTTATTCTGTGTTGGCAAAGCCAGTGCCACATGCTCCTTCAGAAATCATTCTAATAAGTTAATTTGATGTTGAAAACAGTTTTGCCATTAAATGTTTTTGTGGAAACTGATACACGACCATTCATTCATTCAGTCATTCATTCATTCAATCCAAGGACTGCTTTAAATTGCAAGGCTCCACCCGCCAGCCCAAAAACAGAATCCAGCGGCCTGGTCGAAGGGTTAATGCGTATTCGGTCTTTTACTTGCGCTTCTGAGTTTATCGGGATTTGGTTTAAATTTTAGTCTAGCTCCGTTTTTAGTCTGACTCCAATTTCAAGTGATGATTAAATTTAGACAGTATTTATAGTTAAAAACTGATCACAGATATCGATTGTATATTAATTTATCTATTTGATTATTCTGGAAATCCCATACTTTCAATTAATCATTCATTAACGACCCAGTGTCGCTTAGCAATTCACTCGGCCAACTGTGAACGCACGGCACAAACTCGCCAGTTCTGTACTTACTCAGAGGATACAGGGTGATTAGATACCTTAAAGTTGGCTGCACCCTGCTAGCACATAACAAAAAGTGCACTTTTCCCTAATCACGAAAACTGTAACTTGTTAAGCCAGTGATCCCTATAATGACGAGCCCCCGCTTCATTCATTGGTACTTAAGTATGATCTGTCCTGGACGCAGATTTGTGGAAACACTAGACTACAACTCTAATCTACTAGAAGAAATGATTTCAGAAGAGATCAGAATAAATCAAATATAACAATTTATTATTAGTCAGGTAAATTTATATCACGCCAATTATAAAATGAAACAATTAGAAGCCAATTTAGAAAGGATAATGCAATTGTGAATCACATTGTAGCCGCGTGGCAACCCCGCTCCTGTACATAGATACTGTGGCTATATAGGAAATAGCCAAGTGATCTACACAGGAGACATAGTCACACATGTAACAGTTATCCTAATTTAACACAAGACACACAGTCTAAAATGCATAGCATCAACAACCTTTTACCTAAGTATTTCAAAGAACACTCACAGCAAAGCAATCATGTGTTTTAAAGAATAAACTTAACTAGCCTATGTGCACATGTAGTAGCACAAACAACTATACAGTGTGCTCTATGGGCACCATGTGTTTAATGGTGGATATAAATAAACATTCTGACAGACCCCTAAAGGGAGACACACCCCTCAGCAGCAGAACAATAGTTTGTTAATAGTGAGAATTGTAAATGTTTAATTCACCAACATATAAAAGGATCCAGACTAGCTGAGCAGATCTCAACCAGGTTCAACATGTTTCCTAGTGATGTCACTAAGGTTTGCAGTGCCGATGTGTCAAATTCATATTCTGTTCCTCTCTCTCTGCACCACCTCTCTCCAGCTTGTCTTTTTTTTCCTCATTGCTATTATTCTAAGGGTCAAATGAACACACGCAGTACGCTATCCCATAATAGTCAGTCATAAGCATAGCTGCGAGCGCACAGACCGTGACGACCGCAGCTTTGCAAGCTGAATCGAAACAGCTGGTCTGAAAGAGCCGTCACTAAATTCACTGAGGTCTGAATCAATGCGACGATGATTTGTTTTTGTACCGCTGAGGTGCAAACAATAAAATCAGCCCTCTAGATAGATGTTGAGCTGGAAGTATTGCTGTTTCTAAGTAAAAGGAACATATAATAGAGGGGCAAACAGATACAGCTACACTGTAAAAAAAAAAAAAAGTTGAGCCAACTTAAAATTTTAAGGCAACAAACTTCAGCAGATTTTTGAGTTTTCTCAACTTGTTGTTTTAAGTTTATACAACAAAAAGTTGAGAATCTCCTACAGAAATAAGTTGAGAGAACTCAAAAATCTGCAAAAAGCTGGTTGCCTTAAAATTTTAAGTTGGCTCAACTTTTTTATTTTTTACAGTGTAGCAGTTGCTGCTAAAATGAGAATGCCATTAAACCTGGATTGCAAGATTTTCCAGATGATCTTGGTTTTCACATATACCTGTAATAATGTGAATATTGTGAAATATTATTACAATTTAAAAGAACTGTTTTTTTAAATGTATTTTAAACTTTAATTTATTCTTGTGATGCAAAGCTGAATTTTCAGCATCATTACTCCAGTCGTCAGTGTCACATGATCCTCAGATTTGATGCTCAAGAAACATTTCTGATTATTATCAATGTTGGAAAAAAATAAATAAATGCAAAAAAACAAACAAAAACAAAACAAAAAAAAAAACACTTCGCATTTTTATGGAAACTGTGATGCATTTTATTTCTGGAATTTTATTTATTTTTTAAACAATATAAAGTTCAAAAGAACAGCATTTATTTGAAATAGAAAATCTTTTGTAATGTTATAAATGTTTTTTACTGTCACTTTTGGTCAATTTAATGTGTCCTCGCTCAGCAAAAATTATTAGATTCTTTACCAAAAAAAAAGAGAAGAAAAAAAAAGTAGTGTATTTGTGCTGACTTGGTTATTGAAACTCTATAAAAACTGGTTTAAATGCAGCAGAGCAGAGAAACTTTCTGATCCAGAGAAATCCACTTAAAGGTGAAGTGTAGTTTCAGCAAAAATTAAGTTATTTGTTTTCAGCAGGTTTCCCAAATTCTCCAGATCCGCTATTGGTCAGACAAACATGCAGCCCCTCCCCGACGCATGCCATTGGTTGAGCCAGTGTCATGTGACACGGGCCATCTAAATATGTCTGGGGTGTTTTAGCACAAACATTAAGCAACTGAAAATGTAAAAAAAAAATGACCCATGTAATGTATTTTAATATAGCTTTTTTGGAATTAATACCTAATAAGTAGCTTGTATATCGATACCGCAATATTGTTGCACCCATCCCTAGTGCCACAGTTTTTACACATTCTGAAACCAATCTTTGATGGTTTACTTCTAGTTGTCTTTGCACATTAAACTGCAATAAGAGAAAATATTTTAACCTTGCCTTTTTTTCTATGACTGTGTTTTTCTTTATTGCTGTTGCACATTAATTGCATGAATGTCTGTTTGAATTAGCATTGAAATTGTTGCACGCAGACCATAGGAGAGGTGTTTTGAGGACAGTATGTGATCTTCTCTTCACATGTGACCTTCTATATCTCTCATATGGCCTATAAAGTTGAGGGACCTTGGTTTGTTAAGTGTTTGACACTGAACATGTCCTCCTATAGATATGCGTGTGTGTGTGTGTAGTATGGGGCAGGCTGGATGGCTGTCCTGCAGGGAATGTGTGTGTGTGACTGATTACCTGTGCTCTCTGGCTATAGGTCATTTCTCAGCCCATCTCCCTCTCTTCCCACTGTCCATTACTCAGAAAAAGAGAGAGAGAGAGACATTTGCTTGTCAGTATGCCTGATGCTCTGCTGGGGTTATATATGACAGTCTCTCTGTCTGTCTCTCTCTCTGCGCTGGTAATGAGGTGTGACCGTGGGGTCAGCACTCTCATCCGCCCTTGTGTGTTTTGTCGTGTCCTGTGAGAGCAGCATGCACAACATACACACAAGTGCACACTATAAATCACTGCACACAATAAGACACGCTGTATGACACACATTCGGCCTACACACACACACACACACACACACAGCCAAAAACAAGCAGCGCGATGCAGGTTCCCTTAAGACAAGCTATAGTTTTTAATCAAAACACTGAAAACAGAATTAAAGTTTTCATTTAGTCAAACCCAAAACTGTAACTGAAAATAAAACATATTTAATAGTCAATAAATTAATCAAATTCATTTAATAATAAGCACACTGAGTTGTATACAAACATTTAAATTGCACACAAAGTAGTTTTTATACCAGATTAATGATATAGTTGATATAATTGATTACACTCCAATTCGTTGTTAAAACGTTTGAACAGTGGTTTTAATAAAAGCTTGTTTTCACTACAGATTTATTCAAACTTGCATTAAGCAATGAAGACATCACTTGGTTAAGTAAAAATAGTGCATATATTTAGCAAAATGCTAGAGTTTTCCCCCCCCCCTCCTAGGGACACTAACTAAAGAGGTATGGACATTGAATGGCTTTCAATGAGAGCTGTATGGCTTTGAAGTTGGTTATTGTTTGTTTTATTGATGTCCTGCCGCAGCTAAAACACTGATAGAGTGATGAAACGTGATGCATTTCAGTAAGCTGTACGGTTTCTTTCAACGCCTTTGGATTTATTTCATGCTATAACTAGTAGTAAAGAGAAAGAGATGATTAGTGCACGTGCAGATTGAGCTGAAGCAGCAGGGCAGTCAAAATGACTTTTTTTTTGTTTAAATACCAAAATAAAATTAACAGAATTTGAACGAGACGTTTCATTTCAAAGTCACAAAGCTTATTGCGATTATTCAATAGGAGGCACGTGCGCTACAGGTAGTGTTTAATGAAGTTTTGTTTAGTTCTTCAAGTCAATTGAAAACCCTATAAACTAAATGATCATTCTTGAAATTTAAGAATGCATATTGGTTCATGAAAAATGAAGACTGATTAAAAGTGAGAAATCAATATTGTCAACCCAATCCTAGAGTCCACACAGCTTACACGCTTTTCTCCAAAATAGGACTCAGTCAAAATGCCATCAGAGAAGTGCTAATTAAATGTCACTGTTTCACTGTTGTCACTGATTTCAGCCCTCTAAAACCATTTCAGCTGAAAACGAAATTCATTTTATTTTGCTGATTTGACTGAATATTTTTGTTTGACACAATTTCAGTGCATCATACCAACTATGGTCACAAGTTCCATCATTACCAACATTTCTTAGTAGTTTCCCGAAACCATAGTTTCAGTGAAAATTTACAAACAGCACCACAAATTGTTTGAAACTACAGCTCTCGACCTGTGGTTAGAAGCATAAACTGTAAAGGTAAAATTGTAAAGTTAATGTAAAAATAAATGTTGACATGACCTACTTATCATCATTTTTACAGTGCAGTCTACTGTATGTTAGTATGACATGCTGACTTGCAGATCAAGCTCTTGAGCAAAAATAAAAAAGAATATATATATATATATATATATATATATATATATATAGTGA
>JAFVLL020003155.1:0-39680 GCA_021397915.2 Tor tambroides | reverse complement strand
TATTAATTCAATAATATGCCCTCTGGATAGAAACTGAAATGGAGAGTGTCATCTTTAGTGCATGAATGCAGATGCAGATTCTGAAGTGTTAATCATGCTGTTAACAAAGCAAACTAAACACACATATTTTAAGCCTGTGAAATTTTTTTAGGTTGCCAGAAACATCTTCAAAGTGGCAACATCGTGAGAGGAAGTCCTGGTACATTATTTAAATAATATAATGCTTCAGGTCGAGGACAGTAGCCTGTCCAAACTTGATTTATAATTTGACGTTACTCTGCCTCATAGCTAAGGATAAAATGTGTCCATGTGTAAACATGCAGGACAATTTTAAATCACCCATTAGGAAATTATTTTAGTTTCACGAACAAGCTGCTAACAGAGACCAAACTCACTCAGTAAAGTGACTTGATTGAAAACATTTGCAGAAATATTGTAGAGTTGACCATGATGCTTCCTAATGTAACATTACCTGTCTGTGTTATGTGAAATATCTGCCATATTGATAATGAACAAATTCTAAGAGGTCAGTAAGATTTTTTTTAATTAACGCTTTTATTCCGGAACGGTGCATTAAATTGATCAAAAGTGACAGTAAAGATATTCATATTTTTTATTTCAAATAAATGCTGTTTTTTAATCTTTTATTTATCAAAGATTCCTTAAAAAACCCCCGAACATATTAAGCAGCATGACTGTTTTCAACATTGATAGTAATAATAAATGTTTTCTGAACAGCAAATCAGCATATTAAACTGACTTCTGAGGGATCATGTAACACTGAAGACTGGAGTAATGGCTGTTGAAAATTTAAAATATATTAAAATAATAATAACAATATTCTAAATTGTAATCATATTTCATAACAATACTGTTTTTGCTGTATTTTTGATCAAATAAATGCAGCCTTGCTGAGCATAGAAGACCTTTCAAAAACATTTTTAAAAAAATCTTACTGACCCCAAACTTTTGAACAGTAGTGTGAGTGTTTAGATTGACTGAGCTGTTCTAGTTACCTAGATGTGTGTCTATTTTGACATGAGTTGTGAACTGATGAGGGAAATGTCCCGGTGTTTAACCTTGCTGTGTTACACTAACGGTGTGAATCACGATCACAGATGTGAATTGGGGTGAAACTGTCATAGGCTGTCCTCCCCTCCCTGAGACAATCTGACCCCATTTACATCTGCTATTATCATCTGTTTCTGGAGGCTCAACATTAACATGCAGTGACACAGAAGTGCATGTGAAGTTTGACTAAAATACATTGCGCATTCCACTAGAAATCTGAGACCATTCCTTTGAAATCCAATCATCTTCGAGATCAGAGATCAGATCACCCGAGACGGATGATAATATCAGGTGTCTTTGTCATCCCTGTTTAAAATCGTAAATGCCACTGAATCTCCACCATCAGTTCACAGCATCTAAATGACAAGAATAACACTAGACATCCTTCAGTGAGCTGGATAACTGAGAATCTTCACAGACAATTCTGAGTAGGTCATAACTGTAGCAGGTAGTCCTTAATATTTTCCTGTAATACAAAATCAGTATTGACTCTGAACAAAAGATATGGTTGCACTTTATTTTACAGTATGTGTACTTACATTGTACTTACTGGGTAATAAAAGGTAACTACATGGATTAAGGTTAGGTTTAGGGGTAGGTTCAGGGTTAGTACCTACTATAGTTATTACCCAGTTATTGTAATTACTATAAAAACTTCATAGCATGTACATGCGGAACAGGACTGTAAAATAAAGTGCTACCAAGGATTTTGTCATGCTTATACATTTATGCCTGTGGTTGTTAAAAAACAACCACTTCCTTGAAAGTCTATCAAATTAACACAAAAAGTGTTAACTGTTCTTTACTCCAATACACAAGATAATCTTCGTACAGTAAGTGGCATTGTATTATTTTTATTTTTTTCCAGATGGGCTTTCGTTCTTTTTCCCAGCTAATACAGAGATAGTTGTATTATGTAGGACTGGACTGACAGATCTTTCTCTTTCTCTTTGGAAACTGAAGTGTCCTTTGATATATTTCTCTCTCAAACTATTTTGTACCTCTATTGATATTAATTATTTTAGGGGCTGTTTTGTATGAATGTAAATGTACAGCTATATTGTAAATACATGTTTAATAAAAAAGAGACTTTTTCATTATTGTGCCACATTTTTGAGTAAGTATTCATTACTAAAATGTCATTTAATTATTCAGATGGCTTTTGAAGATTTCTTGAATCTGTAGATTTTTCTCAATAGGTTTCTGTGCTGTATAGTACAGAAGTAAGGTAATTTAAGAAGAGGGTAAGTTCAAGAGCATTAAATGGGACAGTTGATGTGAAAATGACTGTGCACTTTATCTTTACAGCACAGTAATATGTCTTTAAAACCTCCAGCCTGTAATGTAGTTTACTCTCATTTCACATTTCACAGTTGCGGTCACAGTATACTTACTTTAATTGCTTTATTCATTTCTTTCATTCACATAAGCAGTGATAATATTTTTCTCTTTTTTTCACAGAATAAACTTTAAAAAGTTTATCAAAAAGATTTGCCGTTTTTTTCCATGAGTAATTCAAATGATCTTTGTGCGTGTGTAGACATTTCATTTAACCCAATGTAATTGTCTTTTACATACTGTATGAAGATAACACTCAAAAACAATATGCAGCATCATAACCAATGCAAATATCACAAAATGGTTTGCATAATCTTGGTTAATGGCTAATTAAGCGTTTTAATACAGGAGCCCAGCTGCATCATCCATATGCAAAACTGAACAATGAGTAACAATGATGAACATTGTCTTAAGGTTTTACGGTGATGAACATTGTCATTTCCAAGGTATTACATTTTCTGAAAAATAAAAAAAAAAATGAAGTGCTTACTTGTGCAGAACTCACCACTATGCTGCAGTATTGTGGGTGGCTTGGCTTCCAGTATATACAGTTTGGGTCCCTTTTTCAATAAAGTCTATGTTTTTGTTGTTGTCCACCAGGCAGAAATCTTTTACTGACCTAGTGTTTCATACTTAGAGAGTTCAAATCGCTGATGGATTTGTTTATTACAAACATGCAGCTTTTCACTTCACAGGATGTTAGTTGATGAACTGGAGTCATGTGGATTACTTGTGGATTGTTGTCATACTTTTATGTACGTTTGGACTGATGGCATCCATTCAGGATCCACTGGTGAGTGATGTAATGCCAATTTTTTTTACAAATATGTTATGATAAAGAAACAACTCATCTACATCTTGGATGGCCTGAGGGTGAGTACATTTTCAGTAAATTTCCGTTTTAGAGTGAACTATTCCTTTAAGAGTGGGGTCTAAAGAGAGTACAAATATAAAACATTACAATCTATAAGTATACTTAATAAATAAAACTGTTCATGAATAAAGTATTGTTTGAGAATATCGTTCAAATAATGTTTGCAGTTGCACTGATTACGTAACACTTGAAGATGAGTATGTGGATCGTTTTAATCCATGTAAGAATGCATGTCATTTGTTTATGGTTGGCCGTCAAGCCACATTTCATTTACCAACCTATTTTACTTTGACCTTATATCATTTATTGGTTGTAATAAAAGCCGGGGTGTATCAGGAACAGCAGGACATTTGCAGGACTGTCTGCAACTTGATTTGAGGTAACAGTGAAGATGGAGCCATGGCTATATGCTTTGCTTTCCAGTCCCCTTTGCCTCACAGCAACCTTTTTCAACATCGTCTTCTCTTTTTGCCTAATGAGACCAGTCGCTGGAGTGACGCTTCGCAATCCACTGCGCTTCTTGTTAATTGTTGTGTTATTCAATTCAACATTTCAACAACTGGTGATTGTGTTGACCATTGTTATGCTGCTTTTTGATGCACCTTTCTGGCTTCAAACGCTAACCAGAGCTTTAATTTATCAGTTTTTCTGCGCCAACTTCTCATGCAATGCCTGGATCAGCATTTTCTACTACATTTCAATTGTTCCGCAACAACATCCAATCTTTATCTGGATTAAGAGGAATATTAACGCCATATTATATATTGGCTTCGTTCTGAATCAAATGGTGCTTCTAATTTCTTTGTCTATGGGAACAGTAATGTATATTTTGCTCGTGCCTGTCCCAAAAAATTTCACTTCACCTGAACTAAACAAAACATCACCAGTAGAAAACTTTGAGTCAGACTTGTATTTATTTCATGTGGCTAATTTTACATATTTACTATATTGCACCTGTCCGCTGTTCACATTATTATTCTCTTGGGGTAAAACCTTTGTTTATCTGCGTGAACATATGAAAAAGATGGGACAGAACGGTGAATCTTTTTCCCAACCCCAGCAGAAGAGCCAGATGCGGGTCACAGTAACAGGCATGGTACAGGCAGCCCTGTTTCTGCCCAGCAGCCTATGGACTATAGCAGCTGCTTTCCTCTACATGACAGACCTCTTCGAAATGGTTGATCCCAATAGATTTGTCACAATGACATTCTGCTCAGTGTCCAGCTTGGGAAATCTACTGTGTTTTGGATTCTCCCAGTCTGTGTTTCGCCATGGAATTGTAAGTTTTATTAACAAGCTAAAAAGACGCAGATGAGATGAATGCCATGGATTCTTGCCATTTATTATGCATTTTCATTACATAGGTTTTATATACTATAAGTAAGCAAACTTATGTTTTGAACATGTAGGCTCTTAGCTATATATTCATATGTTAGTAAAACTGAAATAGGAAATGTATGGAAATTCAAGGGAAGACCGGGGAATGTTGTAACAGATTTTGTTTAAATGTCTGTAACACAGTGGTTTTTGTGCTATATGTGAAGTTTTGATATAATATTCCCATATACCTCTGCTTTGAATTAAAATAGTTTAAAATTTTTAATTTATCTATAAGTGTAAATTAATGTCAAGAGTATGAGCCATCATTGCATCCCAAAGCTATTAGCACCAATAATTGTAACATTACACTGAAAAAAAAAAAAAAAATGTTGTAGAAACAATTTTCACTCAGAAATTGCTAGTAAGTTTCACAAATATTTAAAAAGCAACCGATCGTATTAAATTTGAAATTTTGAATTAGAAAACTAAAATGGTATTTTCTTGTAAAACACTCCAATCATCTTTGTTTTATTTATAAATATGATTTTTTTTTTTTTTTTTTTTTTTTACAGTTTAGAAAAATGAGGTTGTTTTCAATTTTGTGCATGAATTTGTGGCAAGTAACCTTATTTGATTTTAATTTAATGAAATATGAAACATTTTTACTGAATTGCAAGCCAAACTGTAAGCAAATATAGAATACAAATCCAGACAATGTATGTGGTGTGTCCCACAATCGTAGCATATGTTTACATTGTCCTATTTTGGCAAATACTGCTGTGCTTCGCTCTGATTGGTCAGGACTGTCAGTAAAGGGCAGACGCCCCTTTATTTGCATCTGAAAAATCTCCTTTATGGTACATTTACTGTGTAGCATGTCCTGCACATGACAACCTCTGGATTCAATCTAACCATTCGATTTGATTGAAATGTATAGTCAAATCCATGTCTTTCCCTTCAAAGTGAGGAGAATTTGCATTCACTACACCTGCTTTATGCCTCATTAACTGTGATGGGGGTGTGTATAGCACATGTTTTGCTGAGCAGCCCGTGATATGTCAGTCAGTGGATAAAATACAGTCAGCTGAATACCTTTCTTTAAACTGATGAAGACAATTTAGGGTTAAATTAACCATTATAAAGCTCAATACTACTGCATGTGTGTAAAGATGTTCCTAGTGTACTATAACATGACGAAATGTGGAAGTTCCTTGTTTCTCAACTGATTGTTTGATTGTAGCTGTTCCAAACAAGTCATCGTGTGTGAAGATTTATATTCGAAGGGATTTACAGTGGAACATTGTATGTTTTTCAGACCAGTACTGTACATATGACTCGTTATTAAGTATGTTTCACCAATTTCCCCAGGAGTTTGTCACAATAGTGTGCAGCCACGACTTCATCTATATGTGAGAGTGCACTCACGCTGAGAACGTTTTTGTCTGGTTTTAAGTTAATGCAGTGTGTGCTAGGCAGTTGTGACTGATATTACATAATACACAGTATGTGATTGTTTTACCACAGACCAGGTTGCTGGAGCAGATTTGAACATGCCATTGAATGAAGAAAAATAAAATTTAACTTTTCATGTTCTTATTTGAAATGCATTCTTTGCACTTGACTGGGCACATTGTTTTCTGTTTTTATGGTTGACGGCTTCAGATTACTGAATCATTTCCCACTTGCTAATATTCTTTCATCACTAAAAAAAAGCAATTAAAAATCCAAATGCATTTTAGGATACTGATAAATCTCTGTGCTTTCATTTTTGTTTCATATTTCAAAGGAACACACAGTGAGTAGGCCCATTTTTGCAAATTCAAGAAATGTACAGTACTTTCTCTAAAAATTGTCTAACATTTGAACTTCTCAGTTAAATTAGAGCCAGGGTGACCAACATTTCTCTCTATATTTGAAGCTAATTATGCAGTGATGGCTGATGAAGATGTCTCCATCTTATAAACCTCTGGTTATTTAATAAATACTGTAGCCTGAAGGACAATTTTGGCTTTTTTATCTCATTATCTGCCTTAGCCCTTCCCAATGACAATCCAATAAAACTCTGTAATTATTCCCTTTGGGTGCTAACACTCAGTAAATCATTTAAACGCCAAATATAACTTGAACAGGAAACACTGCAGTCTCTCATTCAGTCTGTGTGCTTTAGAGTGCTTGAAGATTTAAAGGAGTATGAAGGGCTCTTATAAGCTGCTTTTCACTATTGGTTATTGGTCCAGATCAAATAAAATAAAATGTATAAAATAAAAGTAGTGTATATTTATATAAAATGTTGTTGAACACTGAACTTGTTTAAATGGATAACGCAACGGATAATGCTTTATAAAAAAATAAAATAAAATAAGGATTTGCATACCTGATATGAAACAGCTGAAGAGCACGTTTGGCTTTATCATGATCTGTCCTTTGAGACCAATAATGCAGTGCAGCCAAGCACTCTACAATAAAACTGTCAGTGATCGCAATGATTACTGTTCTCTCTCCTGAAGAATATCTTTATCTAATTTAACATGAGTCAGTGGCCACTAAGGAGTGAACAACAACAGTAGGTAATTATCTCTGAATGTAGATCAGGGGGAGATGCACAGATAGTTTGTTAGGAATCTGCTTTTCATGAATTGGGCTCAAACTGGGCCAGATCAGCAGTGTTTGGATTTGTTGAAATGTAGGCACGGATGGCTTGTTCACAATAAGATATGCGTTCAGAAAATAGATAGGGTAAATTTCATTTCATACAGATGGTCAGAAAGCACAGAAGTGTGTGAAAAAGCCTTTATGTCTGGTATTCATGATGAAGTCAATGAGACAAAACATTTTTTGTATGGTATCATACAGTGAACAGAAATGTGAAGCCATTGCCAGCCAATATGATGGAAAACATAACAAATGATTCCACACAAAAACTGGTCAATTGTGAAATATGACGATACACTAAACTGAATATTTGGGTCCCAGGTAAACGATCTCCTGAATAGCAATTCTAGTTTTGTGTCTCTCATATCACTGAGATATCCATTAATGTGTCAGATGGCGAAAGCTCAATAAATGTGAGCTTTCAGCTTATTATGAATCATTGAAAATAAATACAGACCCAAAACAAGCACCACACATTAGGGATTGTGCTTCAGATTGAATCCGCCCATAAATTTAGGTGTGCAGTGATCAAAACATCCACAGGACTCAATAAAAGGATTAAGAGAGAGAAAATGGCTCAGTGGTATGATGCATATGCTATCATTTGTTCCGCTATCTGGAGAGAAAAATGGTGGGGATAAATTGGTTTCCCCCCACATTAGAAAATGGTTATTGCCAAAGCTGGTGAATATAGAAATGGCAGGCATTTTTCACATAATAGCAGAAGCAAAACGACAGTTTCATATGAAGCAGATACCCAATTATTTTATACCATTCTCCATATGCAATTTAAACTGCAAGACTAGTCTAGATCTGAAAACTGATGGCAGAATTATAAGAATAATTACAAAAAGGAACATGTATCGTTAAAGTTTCATTTGCCTCATGTGGTGTAATTTCCAGCTGGCTTACTGCAAAGTGTTTCTGCAGTAGACAAATTACAAGCGGAACAACTCTTTCTTTGATTTTCTAGACTATAATGGCATAGCCTCATAAAAGTGTTGTCTGCAGCTGTGTGGTCTCACATAACAAGAACTTTGGCTAAACAACAGAAGGGTTGGTGGATACTGCAGCTTACTCTGACCCACTTAGACAGGAGGAGCAGTCTGTAATCAATCACAGTTTGTTTTGCTCATACATGCTGTTTAGGGATGGAGTTTTCTGAGTGATATATGCAATATAATTATTAATTTTATATTTGTGACCCTGGACCACAAAACCAGTCTTAAGTGTAAATTTTTTGAAATTGAGATTTATACATCATCTGAAAGCTGAATAAATAATATTTAAATTGATCTATGGTTTGTTAGGATCGGACAATATTTGGCTGCGATACAACTATTTGAAAACCTGGAATCTGAGGGTGCAAAAAAATAAAAATATTGAGAAAATCTCCTTTAAAGTTGTCCAAATGAAGTTCTTAGCAAAGCATATTACTAATCAAAAATTAAGTTTTGATATATTTACAGTAAGAAATTTACTAAATATCTTCATGGAACATGATCTTTACTTAATATCCTAATGATTTTTGGCATAAAAGAAAAATCGATCATTTTGACCCATACAATGTATTTTTGGCTATTGCTACAAATATACCCCAGCGACTTAAGACTGGTTTTGTGGTCCAGGGTCACATTTGTTTAGTTAATATTATAATTCATTTTGTATATACACTACCATGCAAAAGTTTGTGGTTGGTATATTTTTAAAAGAAGTCTCCTTTGCCGACCCAAGCTGAATTTATTTGATTAAAAATACAATAAATACTGTAATATTTGGGAATATTACCATTTAAAATAATAAATTGCTATTTATTCCTGTGAAGAAAAGCTGACTCTGAAGACTACAGTCCTCAGTGTCACATGATAAATGTCTTTGCTGTCACTTTTGATCAATTTAATGCATCCTTGCTGAATAAATGTATTAATTGCTTAAAAAGGAAATAAAACCTTACTGACCCAAACTTTTGAGTGGTATAGTGTATGTGTAGTATTAATACTTTAATACTACACATACACATTATACTTTAGCTATTAGAAATTATCATCAACATCATGATTGGATTATTATCTGCCGACTGTATTTGTCAAATGCAAATGTTACACCAGTTTTTGAGGCACATACTCAGTGAATGTTGGCAAAAGTGTTTTAATTGTTACTGTGCATTAAGCCTTGACATTATTTCATTATTAAATAAAGCCCTACTGCATCATCAAGTCTCTCAGGAATTCACGTGAGGGCTCCGTGCAAGCATGTGATGAGTCTGTGAGTGACAGTCAATCAGTCTTTAATCAGTGATGGTCCACTGAGTGTCAAGGCTTTAAAATGACCACCTCTTACCAGGGTTTATCAAGTGTGACTCTCACGCTGTAGTCATAATGCTGCTCAGATCTCATGTAGAGAGATGTCCTCATTTGTCACTAAAGCAGAGAGTGGCAGCGGCTCCACACACAGAATCCAGATGAAGAGGTTCAGTTATAACATAGAGAGCACAGTCGACGTTGAAAATAATATACAATGGACATGTAAATAAATGATATGTAATTATATATTTTGTCAAAGATATATAACTTCTAACTTTGTTTTCCGACAATCATCCTTCACCTGCTTTTCAGTCCATGTATGCTTATGTTGATTCCCTTTCCACTGCAAACCTTTTCAGACAAGCCACCTGGGAATCTCTAATGGCAGTTTTCCTATTATCTAGAGGTATGCTTATATGGAAATTTGCTGATCCATATAATCAAACAACACACTCCAAGCAAAGTACATCCCAATGGTCAGCACTTACAGCGTTAAAGAGCTTTATGTCAGCAAAAAATGAAGGAAAATAAAGGTGAAGAGAAAAAGGTTGTCTGTTTTTCAGCATGAACTTCCACCTGGGAGCCCATATAGAATGTACAAAAAGCCCCTTGCGTGCCTAAGTGTTTTGATGAGGAGCATCTTATTGGCTATTATTAAGAATAAAAAGAAGGATATTGTAGCTTTTGCTGTGGCCATCAGCCTCACATTATGCTTTATGATTTTTCTCAGTTTCAGATATTTTTAAAGGCATTTCAATGTAGCCAGATATTAACATTGATTTAATGTAATCAATGTAATCAATGCGGAATAACATTAAAAGAATAATACTGTGTATTAACATGTGCAGGCTAATAATAATGATAAGAAATATTTTATAAATTATACCTTTTTTGTCTATTGCTTCAAGAATGTGCAACGTCATCCATTTTTCACTGAAATTCTTGCCCTATTCACACTGCACAATAAACATTAATTAGGCTTTTAGTCTAATATATACAGTGCATTCATTACATGCCTAAAAATGGAAATGAAGGCATAGGAATAGTCAATGTCTTTCATGTTCTGACATAGCTCTTTAATATTTATCACCCTAGCAGACTTACAAAGCATTTTCTCAGCAGAAGTGAACCAAACATTTCAGCAGTATGTTCGTCTGGGTCGACAGGCACAATTATGCAATGAAACAGCACACGATGACTGAAGTCTCCCAAAACTTCAATCATTCTCAAAGGCTTCATACTGAGAGACAATTTATTGAGTATTTGGAGGCAATACTTAAGGGAAAACCCACCCGGTCCTTTTTTGGACTCAAGAGCTTACATGTAAACACTGTCTGATTGAGACAGCGATCTGCAGACGTCCCTGCAGTACCAGTGAAAGGTAAATATGGTGTACAGTTAAGAAGTTAAAACAACATGTTCCAAAACTTACCAAAGTGAGAGATGTTCTGAAAAATATTAAGTTCTGTTGTTGTGCGAGTTCTGAGAGATAATAGCACAGGGATGAAGAAAAGCCTCATTGATGTGCACCTGCACTTCACTTCAGTGCAGCCAGAGGGACTGAGAGAATTCATCCTTATGATGTGCTGCAGTTACAGATTTCATAGAAGAGCAGGGGAATTGTTTGCTTACATTTAGTCTTTTTCAAAGGACTATAAGGACAGGGTTGACGCTTGAATTCATGAGGCTTAGAACGACACTTTTTATGGATCTTCCCTGAAACATAGCTCATATAAAGATATTTAGTGGGCATCAGCCCCTCCATCACAGAGCCCGAGACAATGTTACATGAGTGTAAACATTACAGCAGCAGGCTTTGATATCGTTGGAAAAAAATGACAGCTGTCTAATAGAGTTTCCATCTGTTGTTCCACTGCAAACAACTGAGGTTGGATAAATCTGCTCCTAATATGAGCTGAAGAGTACAGGAAAATATCTTACCACAGCACTGATTTATCATTTTTAGCTAGGCATCTTTTAAGCTAGGCAAAATATTCAACATACAGTAAGCTTGCCTCTCTTTTTATCTATAGTTAATCCCAGAAAATGAGGGAGAGTAAATTATCTTCAAGGCATTTACAGTCAGTTAAACCTTAAACAGCAAGACGTACCTGAACACATAGCTGTGCTTGGATTAAACAAGCCCCAAGGTCATTAAATAATCACTTTGTGTTTACAACATGAGATCTGCAGCACTTTCTCTCTAGTGTTTTCCTCTGACTCATTCTCCAACTCATTTTAAACTGTCTGATGGGAGATACTGAAATAAATTATTTTTTAGAAGCTTGCTGCTTGCTTAAAATTTTTTAAAAATGCCTACAACTTCTGTTGGAAACATCATTAGATTAAAATAATTGTAATTACATTTATAATATTTTTGCATTTAAAAGTGAACAATTGTTATAATGCCGATATTTATTTTAAGGTGAATCATCTTGCAGTATTAATGCAAAAAATATAGGCTCCTGTCCCTAGTTTAAAACATTACAGTCTAAAGGTACAGTCACGTTAATAAAATGTCAGCAACAAGAAAAAGGCCCATTGCTCATTGTCAATACCATTTTTATAAAGAAGATGTCACTTTCAAACCAAGCAGCTTTTCTGTTGTTCAGTGCTGCAAAATCATAAGACCAACTTGAACACAAGAAATCAGCATGGTAAACTCTCACGTGAAACTCCAGATCATGCAAATTCATATTGGAATGACAATATGAAATTATGCAGAGCAATGATAAATGTGACTGCACCTTAAGGGTCACCTTAATGACCCTTAAGGTGCAGTCACATTTACCTTTGTATGGCAAAATTTCATGGCAAAATGTAGTCATTCCAAAGAGAAATCCACACAAACCACATTTTTTTTTGTGAGGTGAAACATTTCTCTACTCAGATTTCCCATTCATTAAACATTGAATATGTCAATTTGTTATGTTTACAAATTTAAAGCAGATAGTTTGTACCATAAGTAACATCTGAGCAATCAGTGCTTCATATTGACAATGGACAATGGACCTTCTATGGCCGCTAGCTTTTGCCAGTCTGACCTCACCTTTAGTTCTGTCCATGTGAGCAGAGAAAAATGATGCCACAAGAAGTGCACAAGAATATGTCCCACTACAACCCTCAAAGATTTTACTGGAGTCCCCCACCTGACAGTTCTCAAATTACAGCCCACCTTCATCCCCCGTGGAGAAATATTACATTGCGATTATTAGAGTCCCCATGTGGCCAATAACAGGCCAGTGACCATTCAGGTTCCATCAAAAGGGTTGAGGATGCACTGATATGAGCATTCATTGGGGAAAATGGCCCACAGAGAGAGAGAGCGAGAGATGGAGAGACTACAGGAAGCTTACTCAAAAAAAAGACAGTTGCCTACAATGGAACCCAAACAAGCACAAAAGGTTTTAAAGCTCCAAAAGCAAAACAGAAAGTGTTGCTTTTATTGCTCAAAAATTAAGGTTTAAGAAATGAAGAACTAAGAAATTGTTTCATTGTGAAGTTATTTCACTTCTTCAAAAATTTGTGTGGAATGCATCAATATAAGGCATATTGCTCTCTATATACAGTGTTTTTTTTATCATTATAAAAACCATATTAGGCTCCACAGGTAGCAGAAGTCATGACCATAAATGCATGACACTACACATCGCTATGCTGTATTAAAAATGAGCTGTGCAACCAATCATCTGAACAGTATTTGCAACTATCCCCACTACATTTTTTTTTTTGAAAACTAAAAGCAGTTTTATTACACTTTAGATCTACACAGTAGATATTGAATATGAACTGTACATACAAGATATAACACTTTATTAGCTAAAAATAGACAGTAAATTGTAGTGGCACAGAAGTAATTTTTTTGCAGTAACTTTCAATCATATTAACATATGGTGTGTCTAATGCACTGTCCAATTTTATAATGCTGCATGGTTTAGCCAAAAAAGCATTACATTTTTGGGCAGCAGTTTTGATACCGAGTGCTCATCTCGCAGAACATCAGGTAATAATCAAAAAAAAAAAGAGACTTTCTGAAAGGAAGGAGTACATATCAGCCAATTTCATACACATTAGCAAGAGGAATACATTTTTACTTGCACTGCACTGGGAATTTTAAGCACCATTCTGGAAAATGCATTAGTAAGCTTCACAATAAACCACACAATTTTCTGATATATCGGCATATTAGCTGTTGTCGGGGCTTAGTTGTGTTAGTTCTGGCATTCTGTTCTAACACAGACATTCTGAAACCTTTTAAAGCGAAGCTGATTTGCTTCCTATTTCTAAAAGTCTTAAAGTATCTTCCTCCTTCCTTTTAACAAAGCCGTTGCAGAGACAATGTTTAACTGAGAGTGCATGAGTGACTTCAGTGTCTGTAACAGTTATAACAGTTGTACAGTATCTGTTGACATTTGATGTGAGAAATCAAAAGAAATCAGATTGGATCAGCTCCTTAAATCCATTCAATAAAGTCACTGAAAGGTCACTTTTTAGGGGGTAATTATTCAAATACATTCCTGGACAGTTTTAAGTTTCTCTTGGCTAATGTTCTTGCCAAAGGCATATACTGGCCTTGTCTATGCAAAGTATTTAAAATGGCAATAAGAAATGGAGTTGAGATACACATTTAAAAAAATATATATCAAACAAATTACCTTAAGTATTCATTTTTATATATTGGCATATATAAATTGCTCCTTATAGTTATGTTTTATAATTCCTTAAACTAGGTACATCTAGACGCTGAACATATATGGCTCACTGTTGCAGCTGAGAAGATCACTCTTAGGTGAGTTTATTCTTTGGTAAATGGATTTCAAAGAAACTGCAAAGTGCTGAATATAATTGTGACCTAATTGGTAATCAATACCATGTGAAAGGTTGTTTCTCCAGCCGCATATATTGTGCTTTTACACGCTATTCAATTAATTCCCAAACCAAAGTTCAGCTGAATAGTCAATATATCATGCTGGATGTCACATGTGGATTCAGTTTGGTCTAGTGCAGTGATTTTGCACTGCACCTCAAGAGGGAAATTACTTTGTCAGTGAAAGGAAGCTGAGGTCAGGATGTCACCCACGAAGTTAAACAGCTCCAGAGACCCCGTGCAGTACTAATGAAAGGTTTCACCCTCCCTTCATTCTGCAGAACATGCTCAATATTATTTGTCCCTCTGAGTGAGCACAGAAAGGATTTTTTAACCCATATTGGGGGCAGTCTAGTGTGCAAAACAATCAGAACCTTAGTCTGGAAAAAAGATGGCATGTACAATAAGGAATAACTATGCATTTCTTCTGCAATGATAACCCAAGCAGTTTGCATTTATAAGACTCAGTTCCAGCCACTGGGTGGTCTTTGGTGTCAACCGAAGAGAGCAGTTTGCCCCAGTTTTTACACACTGTTGGGAGGAAATTTCCATTTAAATGATTACTGATCCCTACAGATAGAGGCGAAGAACAGAGGGTATCTCTGCAAGGTCACAGCTATTCAGCCGTGCCACGTCAGAGAGAACAAACACATGCTGTAATTGATTTGACTGCCTCCCGTGTGGCTAAACTGAAGCTCACAGGTCTGAAGATTTATAACCCAGTGTGTTTGTCACTCACTGACTAATTGTGTTTGATAGTAAATGAACAGAAAGAGTTGGACACGATAACACACATGTGGTGAGTCTGAATAATCACAAGGACACAAGACTCCGTGGCAACTAACAAGACTGTATTACCCATAGAAACATTATTAATCAGGTAGAAGTTAATTAATGGGTCTAGATAAATGAAATGATGCAGTACATGGCAAATAAAAATGTAAACATTTTCTGACTAAATGACTTATGGCAGTAACTTCTCAAAAACTTTTTTTTTTGGAAATGCTCGTTAAAGTACGTCACATCAGGTGTCGACAAGTATTTATCAGTGAGTCATTGATTCATTCACTCAACCGATTCGTTCAAAACACTGGTTTGCTCAATCTATTCTTTTAAAGGGGTCATCGGATGCCCATTTTCCACAAGTTGATATGATTCTTTAGGGAAAAGTCTATAACATACTTTGGTTAAAATTTCTCAATGGTAGTGTAAAACAACACCCTTTTTACCTCGCCAAAAACAGCTCTGCACACAGCAACCCGTTTTAGTGCATGTTTCTTTAAAAGCTAATGAGCTCTGCTCACCCCGCCCCTCTCTTCTGTGGGGTGATGAGCCTTTCTCATGAGACTGTTTAGTTTAGCCGCAGAACTTGCTAACTAGCACATTATTAGGAAAGGCGATTTGCAAAGATTTATAAAAGAACCTTATAAGTTTCTCAATTCTTCTGTAGGTGAAGCTGGATCACGAATGATTCACGCGAACATAGACACATTTAGGTAGATCAGGGGGTGCATTCCCTTCAAAAACACAAGTAATCCACTGCTTCTTCAGCGGCTCAGATGTCAAGAGTAAATGACAACTGTTATGTTCATTACTACATCCAACAGCTAAATACCTTAATAACTTATAGGAGACAATCTTGTCTACCCCTGCTCCGGCACTGAAACAATGGCGGACTGATAACAGCTCACTCAGGGCGGGTTTAAGGTAAAACGCTAGTGTCAATCAACAATTGTAGGAGGGGTCTGGGTCTGTGTGACATCACACAGCCAAGAAGCTGAGAACGGCTTGATTTGAGAAAGGGGATATTATTTATAGGGATTAAAAAAAACACTGGGTGGATTTTTATCGTTACAGGGTGGATGTGTACACACACTGCCAGCACACATTTATGTTCAGACAACACGTAAAAGTGAATTTTGCATCCGATGACCCCTTTAAAAACACTGATTCAGTCAGGACCACAAACACCATGGTTACATTTTGCTCAGAGAGATGCAGAGAGAGAGTTATTGTGGTTTCTAAAATATAACCTATTCAATATTAAGGATAGAGTAGACAATCTTTTCCAAAAACATTTTTGTTATACTGATTGAAAGCCACATTCTGATAGCAAAAAAAAAAAAAAAAAAATTAAAGCCGTCTAAATATAAAAAATATAAATATGTCGTCTGTAAAAGTCTCAGAACCATAAAATGTTTCTCCAATCCAAATTCAGTCCAAATGCAATGATAGAATGTATTACCTGCCTGTCAATCTATTTGCATACCTCTGTGCAGCCAATAGTGAGACTTTGGGGCGTGGTTACTGTAGGAGGCAGAGCCAAAGGTTGTATCGCCGGTGTGGAAATAGACATTTAGATTCTGTTACAGAAGTGAAAGCCAAAAATTCATAGACTTGCCAAAATATGCACAGACAACTGGGTAAAACAAGGGTAAACACTAGCAGTGTTGGTACAAGGTGGAAGAATTTGATGGAATGTTTGGGTTTCAATCGATACCACGAACGTGCGCAGTTTCTTCCTGACTTTTATAGAAGGTAGCCTACTTTTACCCTTTGAGACATGCCTTAACGTTTATAAACCCGTAAGAGCTATGTTTGTGATGTTTGAGTTGGGGGGAGGCGTGACGTGTGGGCAGTTTGCAAAGGTTGCTTTTTTTTGTAGTTCCACTTGGCGACACCAGTAGCGCAGAAACTGTCTACACTACTTTCAGCTATTTTTCGTTTGTTTTTATAAGCTATATGACACTTTTTATCATACTTGTTGGTCTGTATCATTACAATCTTCCTCATGACTTTATTTGTTTTTATTGTAGTTATTGGATGCATTGTAATAATAGTATTTGAGTAAAACTGTTTTCTGAAACTGTTATGGCTCGATGTTTACACCTGTCAGAACAGAAAATAGTGCACACAGCCTGTATATATGTATATCTTTACAGAGACATCTCTTCTGAATCTTTTCATTTTGTGGGGACACTTTCAGTTAATTGGGTTTCTACATTTTCCAGGATCATTTTAGTTTATAAACCACACTCACAGAGTCATACACAGCTCAGTTGCGGCCCTGGAACAGGCAGATTTCATTTTAATTCCAGCAGCCGGTGTCTGGAGTGTGTGCTGGCACTCATGTGTTGGCTGATGTTGTCCATCACTGAGCCAAAACAAACATCATAGATTTCCAGTCATCTGCCTTTAGCCCTTTGACTCCTCGTCCTCATCGCATATTTACATTCCCTTTTTGTTCCAACTTTCCAGCATTCAGAGATTGAGGAATCTTTGTGAGTGTGAGAAGGAGACTTTGAAATTAAATGGATTGAAAGCAGGGAGGGATTTAAGTGAATGAACTGAAAAAAGGACAGGGAATATGTAAAATGAAGACAAAAGGGAACGTGTTTCTATGGAGGCATGTAATTCCGAAGCATTTGTAGTCTTCATAGTCCTTAATCTACTAATTATGTCCTATAATTCTTAACAATTATTTATTTCTTTTTTTAATGACTTATCTTTTTCATTGACAATGGTAATGTTAACCAATAGCCAGCTGTTTAGGTGTTGTTTTAGCAAACTTGCATTTATTCCGGTTTCATTCTGGTACATAATACCCACTTTTCACGATTCAGTCAATTCAGTGATAGAAATCAAGTCCCTGCCTACATTTTTGTTTCTTATTAAATGTCCTGTTCTGCTTGACAATATGTTGACAGTGGGCTTTACACTTTTTAAACATTTTAACTTCAACTTTAACTTTATAGTAACTTTAGATCAATAATATTGACTTTAAGGGTATAGTTTACCTGAACACAAAAGAAGATATTTTAAAGAATACTGATAACCAAACAGTCTAAGTGACCATTGACTTCCATTGTATGGTAAACAATAATTAGACATTTCTGTCTTCTTCTATATTCTGCAGTTTGGAATGACATGAGAGTAAGAAAGTGGTGACACAATTTTCATTTTTGGATGAACTAACCCTTTTAGAATTAGTGAAAATAGTTAGATGTCAGACTGGTAGATTGGTAAAGCAGTTGCAAGCACCTCATGGTTCTGTGATGAGAAACCAGTGCACCCCCTACTGGGAGCATCATCACAGTAAAGTGTTGCATTGTTGCTGTTTGTGGTGTTTTTAGTGATGTATATGGATCATCCAGATTCTATCAGTGCTGGGAGACATAAAAGCTGAGTGTAGGTGAAATCCTGTATTGGAGTCTTAAGTTAGTACCTCATTATAGTCCTGTTTTTTTTATCGCTGATGAACCGACTTGCTCTGGTAGACTGTGCACATCTCCTGGTTCTTTATACTCATGTCTGTCAGTAATTTAATGGTTGTCTCTTCTTGTGTTACCTGCACAGATTTTATATTGTCAGCAATGCACGTATATTATATTTTGTCTTGGCTGCTATTTTTATGTTCAGCTTTTGATCATGGTACACATACCCTCAAGCGTGCTCTGATGCAGTTTAAACAGAAGGAGTTTCACTGTCCTTGATTGAAACCATCAAACCAATGTCAAGAGAGGAAGTTTGTCTACACAACCAATTAAAATTGATTTTCCTCTCAAGGTTGTTTGTTGTGGGGGGTTGTAGTGATTATGTGAAATGGTGGGATGAGAAATTCCATTCATACAATGCACATTTTAAAAAGCAGATTAACATGCATTAAAAATGCTACATTTGCTGAAATGCCTTTTTTAATTGTATTCTAAATGTATATGCTGATTAACTAATTCAATTTCATAATCAGAATACATCGCAAACTGTATATCAATAATTGCTGTGAAAACCCCTTTACCCCTTTACAGATTTGAAATATGTTATTTAAATGTGAGTGTGGAAAGCAATTTTTGGTAACACTTTAGAATACTGTTTCTTACTTACTGCATAACTAATAAGGAATTACTGAAGAACTAACAGGTAATTATTCATTAACACTTAACTCACTACTGTTAACTACTAAGGAAGATGTGTTAACTAATCAGTATGTAATACAATTTTATGACTGTGTTAAGTAACAGTTGGCTAATCAATAACTAATGTATTCTTTCATACCTCTTTAAGAACTACAAATTAATTATCTACTAGTTAATGTTCAAGAAAAATAACTATGAAGTAACTACTAATGAACAGTCATACACAATTAAACTGAGTTGTGACCCTCTCATATAAATGTTATTAGCAGTAGTAGTAGTAGTAGTAGTATGAAAATGCAATATTAATAAATGCAATAAATTTTATAGAGGTTTTCCCTGTGTAGTGAATTGTTTTGTGAGTGTGTTTTGTAAGAAATCAGCTTCAGATAGGAACCCCACCACACTAGTGCCTTGCTATAACTTACCTTAGCTTTTATATTTTATATACAGTACTGTATGTGCGCCTCCTCACCATATACCACATTACCATTAATTCAATTCCTGTATGTAAGGCAAGGACCGAGGGAAAGTGAAAATACGGGTAACCCATTAGTAATTAATAAAAAATTATCAAATAATTCTGCAGGACTTATTTCGAACCTGAAACTTGAACCTGTAGGCCTATTCTAAAGTGAAAATATTGGGAACCCACTAGTAATTAATAAAGAATCATTAGATAATTCCGCAAGAATTACTTAGAACCTGAAACAATATTCTAAAGTGAAAATATAGGGAACCCATTAGTAATTAATAAAGAATTATCAAATAATTCTGCAGGAGTTATTTCGAACCTGAAACAGTAGGCCTATTCTAAAGTGAAAATATAGGGAACCCATTAGTAATTAATAAAGAATTATCAAATAATTCTGCAGGACTTATTTCGAACCTGAAACAGTAGGCCTGTTCTAAAGTGAAAATATAGTAATATAATTAATATAGTATTAATTAATATAGTAATTAATTAAGAATTATCAGATAATTCCGCAGGAATGACTTAGAACCTGAAACAGTATTCTAAAGTGAAAATATAGGGAACTCATTAGTAATTAATAAATAATTATCAAATAATTCTGCAGGACTTATTTCGAACCTGAAACAGTAGGCCTTCTAAATTGAAAATATAGTCAAACCTTTAAGTTGGATAGTTATGGCAAGACAGTGGAGTTGGGGTTCCTTTCCGAAGCAGATTTCCTACAGAACATGTGCACAAGGCAATTATTTACCATACAGGCAAAAACATAAGGGGTGAGAACCAGAACGGCGTAATTGACATTTCACCAACTTTACAGAAGGGCCAAAACAAAAATTTACCATTGGTTGATCTGACTTTGTGCACTGATTTCAATCGTTTATAATAAAAATTTGTACACTCATGGATGACAGTATACTTTTGTCAGTAGAAAGTGCTAATCAAGAGCTTTCTTTTGATATATATATATATCCATTTCACCCAAAATGTCTCTTACGCCCTTCTGGTTCTCACCCCTCGTTATGTACAATTATAGTAATGAGTTCTTTTGGGTGTGCATCAAACAAAATGCATATTTCATTTCCATTATAGGCTAATAATAGTAGTAGTGGACTGTAACAAAGTTGCTACTGTAGTAGTACTTTGTACTTGTCCTTTTACTCAAGTAATTTTGAAAATGAATAGGCCTACTTATAATTTTACTGGAGTAATATTTTATTGGGGTATCTGTACTTTTACTCAAGTACTTGATTTGTGGGCCACAACCTGATTATTATAGTGATTATTTGCGTATAACTGTTCAGTAGTAGTTATTTCATAGTTATTTTTCTTGAACCTTAACTAGTAGATAATTAATAGTAGTTCTTCAGGAGGTATGACAGAATACATTAGTTATTGATTAGCTAACTGTTACTTAACACAATCATAAAATTGTATTACATACTGATTAGTTAACACATCTTCCTTAGTAGTTAACAGTAGTGAGTTAAGTGTTAATGAATAATTACCTGTTAGTTCTTCAATAATTCCTTATTAGTTATGCAGTAAGTAAGAAACAGTATTCTAAAGTGTTACCCAATTTTTAAGATTTCAGGGTTTCCCTATTCAAATAGATAGGAGTTGGTACTGGATGCCTGAAATAGCTGCTTGGAGGTGTTGCAGATATGGCCAATGAGTGAACAAACTTTCCTTGAAAAGGAACTTTGCTGTTATATAGCACCTAGTCCCATGCATATTTTAAGAAGCTTAAGTTAAAGGTGCTGTATGTATCTTTGGTAACACTTTATTTTAGGGTCTCTTAACTAGTAGCTTACTAGAATATTAGCCATTTATTAGTAGTAATTAAGCATATATTAATGCCTTAGTCTACATGACCTTATTCTACATCCCTAATCCTACCCAATACCTAATCTTAACAACTACCTTACTAACTATTAATAAGCAGCAAATTAGGAATTTATTGAGGGAAAAGTCGTAGTTAATAGCGAATAAGTGTTCCCTATTCTAAAGTGTTACCGTATCTTTTTTTTTTTTTTTTTACTGTACTAAAGCATAAAAATATCATAATATGTTTTAGGACACATGCTTGTTTCTTAAAAAAAAAAAAAAGGCCACAGCAAGTTATTCTACTTTGAAATGTGCATTCTGTTCCGGAATGTCTATTTTGGTTTTGGTCTGTGTGATTCCGCCCACTTCCAATTTACCCAATAGTATTTTGACACCCTGTGTTGCCAATTGGCAGGGAACACAGCATATTGCAGTCAGGGAAGCCAGCAAACAAAATTGGTCAGAGATGCATACTCTGTCCAACTTCTGCATCCACCTAAAAAGCTCTATGACCAGAGTCATATTCCTGTTGCATGTCCTCAATCTGGCAACCCGCCTGAGAATCGAGTCTACGGAGGACAGACGGGAGAAACAATGCTCTCCAATATTTTGAAATTTTACAAATTCTACTGAAGACATCAGACCATTTGCTCCTAAAATAAGCACACTTTAAGTTTAGGTCATTACAGTACAAGTACACACTGCTTGCATGTTTGCCATTTAAAATAATCAACACATTGTTGCAAATAGAAGTGCTAATGTAATTTCTTGTACAATTTCTCTCTGTCTATGTGTCAGGAGGCTGTAATGTTCTCACTGGCAGCCAATCAGAGGTCTGTCTAAACCATCTTGCCTTAGAGAATGAGGGATCTTGTTCTCGGTAATTACTGTAAACACCCATCTCACTAATGGAAGACAATGACTGTGGCAAAAGCAGAGCGAAAACCAAGATACACCCGAGGATTAGTGGGGAGTTTTGTGGGGACATATATCTGAAAGAAATGTTTGTAATCTAGTGTTTTAGGTAAAACGCAAAGATACCCAGTTGTTTGGATTGGTTATCCAAATAACTGACTGCACTTGCTTAGAGAAGTTTTGAATATGTATTCATTTTGGGTGTCATATTGACTGATTTAACTTTTAATTAGCACAGCAAACTGACTGAATCTATTAACGCATTTTTTTTATCTGTGTAAAATTGTAAATTATCACACTGATGTCATACAGGTTAAAGCAATATTACAAATAAAAATTCTGTCAGGTAGCAACTTTTTATTTATACATTATTTCTTCTCTTTTCATTATGATGAAAGGGATTGTTGATCGTGGATGTACCTGGTCCTCTTAACACAAATACTATGCTATGACCTCAACACTTTTACTATACACAGTTTGTAAACTAATATAACCAGCTTGTATCACATTACTAGCTACATATGTGGCTTTTCTGATGTAGTAAACTTGCTCTGTAGCTCACCTGGTATACAGCATTGCACTTGTGAGGCAGAGCACTCTGTTATGAGTCCCATGAAACACTAGTCAGGATAAAAGAGCTCAAAGACGTTTACAAGCAAGCTAAAATGGTATGGTTGCATCAGCAAATGTATATACGGGTGTTTCTGCAACTATGGGCACTTTTGACTCTCCAAAATTTAGAAGAATCAATCCCTTTTAATTTTAACCATCAGAGTCTTTACTACTTATCTAATGGTCAACAAAACTGCATTGAGTCATTAAGATTTTAATCTGGAACAAGTTTATTTTTTATGTTTTTCAACTCTTCTTCTTAATCAATCAATCAATCAAACTTTATTTATACAGCACTTTAAAAACACAGAAGTGGATCAAAGTGCTGTACAGAAAAATAAAACTCATACAAGACATAAAATACAATTGAAACACATTAAGAGACCATAGAAAAATAAAATAAATAACCAAATATAACATCAGGTGTCAAAGGTCAAGGAAAAATATATAAGAGATAATTTAAATAAAGACAATGAAGAGGCCTGCCTAATGGGCAGAGGCAAATCATTCCATAATTTAGGAGCTGCCACAGCAAAGGCACGATCCCCTCTAAGCTGTCCTTACCGCAACGTTACAATAATGTTCATTATATCCATTTTTCTTTTTTAATTTCTATAAAAATGTAATATTTCAATTGCTTTCAAATTTTGTGCAGTTTTGTAAATACTGATATTAAAAAAAAAAGGAAAACATAATAATAATGCGGAGCTGCGGTAATGACATCTTGTGTCGGTAAGGACACAAAGTGCCATGAAATCAAAATCAGGCTACTGTACAGAACAACAGTAAAATAAACAGAAAACGGAAGGTATTGCATGTGTAAAAGATAGTAGTAGTTTTGCAGTAAATAACTCAAACTGTTTTTCATGTTTAAAAAAATATTATCTCCTAAAGTTGATGTGTTTGTTGAAACAAACTGATTTGAGGCATGCAGTACTTTGTATTTTGCACTCTGGTTTCTTTTATTTATCCTCCACTGCCTTCTTTTCAGATTTTTCTCTCTATTTGTCAGCTGGGTGACACTCTTTATCTGCCCATTTTCCTTTCTCTTTTTGTAATGTTCTTTTTCCTTCTGCAGATACTCTGCATACCTCTCTGGGTCATTTCTCATTTCCTCTCTGCATTTCTTTGATCTTATTGTTGATGAATTTGGTCTCATCTAGGGTTACAAAATGTCATGTTTAAATATAATTTACAATAGACCAGGGGTGTTAAACTCAGTTCCTGGAGGGCCGCAGCCCTGCAGAGTTTAGTTCCAACCCTGCCCCAACACACAAACCATGTAGTTTTCAAATAAGTCTAAAGGACCTGATTAGCTGGATCAGGTGTGTTTCATTAGGTTTGGCGCTAAACTCTGCAGGGCTGCGGTCCTCTGGGAATTGAGTTTGATACCCCTGCAATAGACTGAATATTTGTAATTTAATATATAGTAAACCTTGAACTTGTCTCTACCGCAACACAAGGTCTTTACCGCAACACCTAAATTTGCTGCGGTAAAGACGTTGCGGAAATTACATTTTTGCTAGTATTGCAGCAAATTGGCAGCTAGCAAGGTCTACTACATTAGTTTTGAGCCTTAGCATCTTAATATACATGAATTAAACCGTAATATACATTTATTTTTAAAATGTGGTTCAAAGTACAGAATTACTAAGCTGTATGGTAAGGACACACAATAAATACTGACACAGAAAAGATGATATTTACCTTATATTTTTGGGATCTTTTGAGTGAGGTAGTGAGGTGGCCCAATCTGTCAGCAATGTGCTCACATGCTAATTTCTTTTTCCATAGAAACTAGACTTGTTTGTCTTTGATAAAATGTGATAATAAAAGCCTTTTTTCATTGTAGTGGTAAGGACTCAAAAGTGTGGGACAGGCACATTTAGTTGAAAAATAACATAAAAATGATCAGTAAATAATACAAAAATAATTAAGATTCTGTAAAGTAATATTTATAAACGGGATAGTTCCGGTCCTTGATTCTGATTGGTTGAGCCACGTTCAAAGCTGTTGTAAATTACTCTACAAACCTACACCTTTGTTTACTTTGTGTGTTCCTTGGCAACCACTTTGTTGGAACCAGAGCCGTTGAGAAACAACGTTGGAACCATAGATATACTAGATGCCTCATTAGCGACTGTTTCTATGGGCCGCTATATGTATCATATTTAGCTACTTGTGCCCTTCAGCAGAAATATACAGAAAATGAATACTTACCAAACACTAAATTCTAAATTAAATATAGAAGAACCCCTTAAAGCTATAAAAGTTATTGATTTCCTCTTTTTTTCTTTGGTTCTTGGATTAATAGACGTCACAGCAGCTGGTTATTAGCTTATTTGCCTGCTATAGCTTTAAAAGCCGCTGCTGCTGAACGTGAGGCGGATCTGACATGTGACAAACTCTCTTTACCTTTTCTGACCCACTTCAGGTCTTAAAGTCTCTTGAATCGGGTGTTTTAGATGAGGGAGACAGTGCTGAGGTGCCTCAGGACAGTTTTTAAAACCATTTCAGAGACATGTTCTTAAATGTGACGCATATATAACATATTGCATGCATGCACGCAGTTTTAAGGCAGCTTTAATCGCCTTTTTGGTAACGTCATGCCTTAACTGACGGCATAACTACGACATTGCATGCACATAGTTTCTTTTGCTGTTTGATATGAAATGATACAGGCTACAGCTTGCGCCGGCACCTTTGTGCGTGTATTTGAAGAGCGCGCGCTAGGAGCACAGTATCTTTTTCGCGCTTGTTTGACTCGCGCCTGGCGCGGAGGTGACGTTAGAGTGCGCGTCTGAAACGTCTCCCGTTTGATGTGGTCATAAAGACGTTCTGCATCTAAATAAACGTAATCCTTTTCAAGAAAAAAGAGACGGAGGCAGCAGTTGCGAATGGGGTGGCCAACCCAAGCCCTGCCCCTGCGTTAATTGCATAAAAAAATTAACGCGTTAATCTGAAAAAAATTAATCGCATGCGTTAACGCGCTAATTTTGACACCACTAATATATATATATATATATATATATATATATATTATTTTTTGTCTCACATTTGCTTGTTTTACTCTGTTGTTTAAATTTAGGGTGCCAGATTCACATTTATCTGTTCAACTCAACACACTTTTTAGTGGCACTTTTAATGATATTTCACTTTAAAATTGCTGCAAAATGTGCAAGCAGCGTATTGTACTTTTTCAAAAATGTTGACAAAGGCAGGTTTTACCAATGAGCCTAGGCTGGTTAAATATCTTCTTTCGTGGTTCACACAAGAAAATAATGCGGATTTAGGAACAACATGACAGTAAGTATACGATGGCACTGAATTTCTTTTTGTGTGTGCGACTGCATGTGATATATCATCAAAGGGGCCCAGTTTTCAGTTCAACCTTGAAATATCCCAACAATGACATAACCTTTTGTTTGTTTGTTGTGAGCTATCCTTTCATATAGCTTGTGTCAGGAAGTTTTCACAGTCAGGCTAATTTATTCTGTGTTAGATTTTCTGTGCTAATGAAGGATATCATTAATTAAGAAGTCTTTAAACAGATATGGCACCCCTCAAGATAGCACTGTATGCAGAAAAAATGTTCTCAAGTCATTGATGGAGTTCAGGGAGAGAATGGGACAGCATCTGGTCCATGCTAAGCAGAAATGAAAAACAGTTTGCACAGCATATGTGCTATCCAGCAGTCACAAGTCACCCCTCATTTTTTAGGGAAGAAAATGATAGCAATTAAAATCTCAATCTCTTCTGACATAACCAAGTTGAATTCATACCATAGTCTCAAAGTCAATCAAAATGGTACTGAGACTCCTGAGTACACATAATGAAGAGGATGCATTGGAAACCAATTTATTTCTTTATGAATATTTATACTAATCACATTGTATTATCAAGATGATATATCCATCTATTTCCAAACCACTTTATTCTCTTCAGGTTCACCAGGGGCCTAGAGCTTATCCCAGCATCTCAGGCCAGGGGCGGGTGACGGCTGGCCAGTAGGATATTATATGTTTAATTTAATAATATTAAATTAAACATACTGCTTGGCATGTCCTAGGTGTTGCTATTTGATGAATAATTAAAGCCCTTATTATGTATTGTCACCGTGCTTAACTAGCCGAAATAATCACATTTAAAATTAATTGCTTCATTCAAAGTACATTAAAGTTAGAGTCTGATGTATATACCATCGTTAAAAATAAAGACCCCTCTAAAATGAAAAAGCAAAACGAATCACAGATGAAAAGACTAAATGAAAAGTTATTTCATTCCTGTGAAACAGCTGGCGGCGATCAATAGACACACGTGATGCAGGGTCAAGGTTTGTCTGGGTAAATGTTGTAACACAATTCTGTTCAAAAGTTGCCAAGTATTCTGACAAAATCATTTTTGTAAGCAAAATACAAACTGCAAGTACTTACTGTAATTATATTTTAGTAAATATTTTACCAGTCACAGATTATTTTTTGAGAGCTCTTCAAAACAAAGCACTCATGATTTCCTTTTGCCTGCTGTCTTTCATGTCACATCTCAGTATAGTTGCTGTAGTGAGAAGTTTGGGACGTGCCATCAGCCAATCAGTGCATCTGATGATTTCCTTTTCCTGCAGAGTCATGTGCAGTTTCTTTGTGTGTGTGTGTGTGTGTGTGTGGACCAGCAGCAAAAACATGTGCAGTAGTTTGTGTTTGAGATTAAGTGTGGGGATAGTTGTTGTATTCAATTATTGTGGATTTGCACACTTCAGTGTTTACCCATAGGCTATATATTTTACTACAAATTAATTGCTGCACTTAAGAGCTTTTTATATTTATTTATTTATTTATTTAATTATACAGAGAATCATGGTCATCTATTTTAAATGGCTGTGTAGGATAACACACCTGAATTCACACATACAGGGAAACCTGCATGTAGATTCAGGGACAGATGGCAAGTGCTACAGTCACTGTCTGATGAATTGTAGCTTATTTTTCTAGGTGTGAGATTGCAGTTGGTGGGCGTGAACATGAGCAGGTGTGACTGGATGCATTCATGAAGTCTAGTCCTTAATCCACTGCTTTTGTTTTCCTGCTTTCTCTAGAGCTGATACAACTGATGGACAACCAAATCTGCAGTTGCTCCATCTAGACAAATTCATTGATTTAATTAGAAGAGCAGCATCAATGTTTAATATTACAATATTTGGGCATACAGAAGGATTTTGGATATTGGTCAGGTTGGATATGTTTTGTTTTTCCAAATCAATGGTTTATGACTTGGTTCTCATGAATTTGTACAATCCCATTTGTATATATTTATATTATTTCATTTAATTTTGTAACGGTTAGGTTTTGGTGTAGGGTTAGTCATTGGCCAAAGTTTTTTTTTTTTTAATTAAACATTTTAATTCAAATTCATACGAAATGGCCACCTCATAAAATACATTTTTCTTATAAGATGTTATTGGTACTGAGAAAATAATAATAACACCGGCAAACACAAAAATAATGTTCTGGATTATCTTAATATGTGGGTTTTTCTTAGCAAATAGTGAGATAGCTTATTTGATTCATTAATTGCATTTTACATCATTTGCATTTTGTTAGACTTTTTGGTCACACTTCATTTTAAGGTTCAATTCTCTCCATTAGCAAACCATTAACTACGATTTTTTTCCTTAATAAACTCCTAATTGGCTGCTTATTAATAGTTAGTAATGTAGTTAAGTATTGGCTAGGGATATAGAATATGGTCATGCATAATATGTGCTGTATAAGCACTAATAAACAGCCAATATATTCGTAATATGCATGCTAACAAGCAATTAGTTAATAGTGACAACTGTTCCCTATATTAAAGTGTTACCAATTTTTGACCAATGGATTGACAGTCCCACTGAAAATATTAATAACAAAAATAAAAAGTTTAGTTTAAAATATTAATTACACAGAATTATTAATATTTTAATTTGTATTAAAATATTCAGAAATATAAAAAAATGCAATATTTCACAACTGCATATTTAACAATTGCACATTTCACTTGCATAACTTTTGCTGTCTGCCTCTGTCTTTCCTCTTACAGCCAAGCTGTCTTCCCCCTTCCCTGAGCTCAGTCTGACAACAGCTGTGTGTTATTCCAGAGGAGGAGTCTGTGTAGTTGTGCTTTATTCAGGAGGAGGAGTCTGCCCAGCCATTGGCCGAACACAAGAAACTATTAGTAAAGCAGTATGTTAAGGGTGGAGTGGGCTGAAAGGGGAAGTTCACGTGCTATACATTTAAACTTAACGCATCTAAAAACAGACCTCTGATATGATTCATGATCATATTTCCATCCTGTTAGAAAGTGAAAGAACAACTGAGCAGAGGAAGTATTTCTGTTCCTAGAAAAAGGACAGGAGAACAGCTTGCAGGCTGTGGGAGAACTTGTTGCAGAACTGTTGAAGAAAAGTTGGTGAGTGAGGTTTCATTTCATATTTAAAATAAAGCCTGCTGTCATAAAATGTGCTGCTTTGCAGATTTAAAGGTGAAATATAAAGCATGGTACATTATTGTTAAAAGGTTTTTCAGATGGTGACAAGTACTATTCTTTAACTGTCCAAAAGTTTTTCTACTGTTTACATCTGCCCAACTTTTCTCCCATCAGAACAAATTTTAACTTCATATCTAAATCTGTGGCTTTCTTTCATATCTAAAAGAGAGTGAGGGTTGTGTGTAGTTTAAAAGTGTTGAGTGACAGAGATGAAACAAGCCAGATCAGCAAATAACCACAAACACTTGTAAGAGACATCTGCCCTGCTATATTAAGCTGCACACGTACTCCAATATACTCCAAACACACAGAAAAGTATATTTCACAATATTCAAGTCATTTCTCTAATTCATTGATAGTAAACTCTTTGAATGATGTTTATCTAATAGGGTAGTTCACGCAAAGATGAAAATTATGTCATCATTTACTAAACCTCCTTTTTTTAAACAAATTTTCGAAAATGCCATTGACTTTGATTGTATAGACCAAAAAATAAAAATAAATAAATAAACATTCATCAGAATATTTTCTTTTATTTTCTGCAGAAGAAAGAAAGTCCTACAGTTTTGGAATGACATAAGGGTGAGTAAAAGATTATATAATCGTCATTATCCATCTAATCCTTATATTTTTGTATAAATAATTTTGTATTATTACCCAGAATTAAAACTTTTTTATATGTTAGCTTCTTCAAAGTTACCACCTTTTGCTTTGATTCTGCACACTCTGGTCATTCTGTTAACCGGTTTCATGAGATGCCATCTGGGATGTTTTTAAATTGTCCTGACTCCTGTTGGTTGCTTTTTCCTCACTATCCTTATTGCTTTGCTACTCATGCAGGGACTAGTACTGTATGTCCTGTTGCCTGAGGCTTGTATAAAAGCTTCAAGTGTAAATATTAGAGTAAAAGCCAGTCATGCTGGTACACAAAGCTTATATTTGAGCACAGCTGACATTAACAGTGCTGTTTTTAAATAATAGAGAGCTAAAATTAAAACAAGCTAAAATTGCTTTATTCTAGCACTGAGCCGTGAAGAGGGAAGTAAATAAAAGTGATCTTAAATTAGAGAGTGAGAGTGAGAACTTGTTTTCCATCATCGCATATAACATTTATGAGAGCTCCTCCTTCAGGTGCAGGCATAAACACAACTTCATAGAGTCTAACAAGTTTATAAATTGGTAGCCTTGTCAAACCCATCTTTTTAAAATAACACTATTAAAACTGAAGTTTCTAGTCCTCCTATCCTGCAAGTATTACAAACTAAAAACAAGAGAATGTCAGTGTATGATACTTTTGATATATGTAAATAAAAGAAATCCATCGCTGGTTTCAGGAAGGATGTACAGGGTGTGGACACTGTGTGCTGATGAGAGAAGGAAATACTGTGAATGTTTCCTTTGTTTCACAGTGAGTGATAAGGCCCAAGGTCTTTAAAGGCCTCTTCCTTTGTTTAGTAACTGCCAGAAAAGTCAGCAAAGGCTAAATAAGGCCAATGGAGTTTAATCGAATGTGTCACACGGCACTATATTGTGTACACATCAACAAATCAGATCTACAGAGCAGAGCACCTAAACATATAGTTTAGAGCTGACCAGCTGGGTAAAGGCAATGACTTCCTAATTTGATTTCATTCTGATTCATAAGCTCTCAATTCAGTTCAAATGAATTCTGAATATTTCAGTTGCTATATCAACAGACCTGTTTAAATCCTTAGTCACCTGATGGTACACTATAGTTCAAAAGTTAGGGGTCGGTAAAAAAAAAAGAAGCTCAGCAAGGCTACATTTATTTGATCAAAAAACAGTAATAATGTGACATATTATTTCAATTTAAGGTAAACAAAAATGTAATTTATTTATGTGATGGGAAAGCTGAATTTTCAGCAGCCGTTACTTCAGTCTTCAGTGTCACATGATCATTCAGAAATCATTCTAATATACTGATTTGCTGCTCAATAAACATTTCTTATTATTATCAGTTAAAAACAGTTTTGCTGTTTAATATTTTTGTGGACACTGTGACCTTGTAACATTCTTTTGTAACAATATAAATGCATTTGCTGTCACTTTTTATCAGTTTATGACCTTGCTCAAACAAGTCTTACTGAGACAAACTTTTTGATGTCAGTGTATAACATGCATTATGATTCAACACCACACAGATTAGGTTGCCAGGACCCAATTTATTTTCAATGAGGGGGGCGAATGGTTACAAGTGAAGTCGCATAAAACCAATAAGCAATAGAGAAGTGGACTGCACATTGTGTGGGGGCGCTGAGCCAGTATCCAGCACTGACTCACTGAAATCTGCAAGACGGTTGCATCCACTTTAAAAAGCCCAGATTAATTTGACTGATTTACAGTGATGTACATGTAAAATAATAATTGCAGCTTTAAAATTAACCTCTGATTTGTCCCTTCAAATTATTTTAATACGCTCCTCTGACCTAGTCAAAAGCCAGTAGGAAGTTATCAACCCCCTGTTGTGTCACAAAACAGTGCTTTTTCCAGAAATTTGAAGGAACTTCATAACATAGATTCATAAAATAGCTAGAAAGCCACACAAGCCTCAGATCAACATTGCTGGCTAGAGATGTGGCATCTTGCTGCCTTTCTGTCACATTCTCTTTATATGGTCTAAATGGGAAAAACATTGTGTTTGGGAGTCAGGTTTTGTTTACATTATAGAGATATTTGACCTACAATTATTGGTCCCAGCCAAAGTAAAACTTACTAAACATATAAATAATGTCTTAGTGATAATCTAAACATGCAGTGCAGCTTACGTAAATAATGGATAACATTAGAAAACCAAGTGCAAATATTCTTCAGTATTCACATTGGGATTTGGATGATGTAATCTGTTATGTGCTTTATCTTGGAACATAAACGACACTCTCCTGCTATATTCCTCGCTCTGTTTCCTTGAGAGCACATTGGAGTGAAGCAATTGCCCTCTCTCTCTTTCTACAGACATCTCATCATCCCTGAGAACACTCTCCCACAGCTGTCCCCCTCAATCTCACTGCCAAATATTCCTTCACATGTCTGTAATGGCCAGCTCCACAGAACGTAGCGTAACCCCTACTGAAAGCAAATCTGACACATCACCCATATCTATTCGTAAGTATTTCGTAGTTCTGTGCTCTATACTGAATGAGTGTCAGCACAAGCTGCGACGACAAAGTGCAGCGTTATCAAATGGGTGTGTTTGGATGTGGACTGGTGACATTTAGAAGAGCTGCTCTGAATTTCACACGCCGTGTGGAACAGAAATGAGGATGTGTGGTTTATGTGTGTGTGATATTTTTGTAAGGTAGGATATATGATTGTAGTTTACATTATTCACTGCTATATATATATATATATATATTTATTTTATTTATTTTTATTTTTTTTGTATTGTCTATTTTAATATATATTAAAATGTCATTCAGAAAAGCTGAACTTTCATTACTCCAGTTTTCAGTGTCACATGATCCTTCAGAAATCATTTTAATGTGCAGATTTGGTGCTCATGAAAGATTTATTATTATTAGTGTAGAAAACAGTTGTGCTGATTAATATTTTTTTTAAAGACTCTGAATAGAAAGTGTGAAAAAATGGAAATCTGTTATAGCATTCTGTCTTTACTGTCACTTTTGGTCAATTTAATGCATTACTGAATGAAAGTATGCCTTGATTTCTTTCCAAAAAAATAAAAATAAATAAAAAATTAAGTAATTAAAAAGGTTTTTTTTTTTTGGAAATTCAGCAATGCATTAAATTGACCAAATCTTCCTGACCCCAAACATTTGAAGAGTATATTAATAAAAAAATACCTCTGTTATATTTTCCTTATGTATAGTATGTGAATATCAATCATATGTGCTTTATCACAAGAAGGTATAGTGAAACAACTGAAACATCAAACCATTTTGTGGACCTCTTGTTGTGCCCTAACTGTTGCGTTGTACTAGTTTTGTAACTGCTGGCATACCAGAGATCTGTTTGACAGAGCATGATGGTGGTGTGGTACAGCTCTGAATATGAGATATGGAATATGTTTACTAGATCAGGAACAACCAGCTGTGAAAACATAGCCGACAGCATAACAAGCCCATAAGAGTCAAAATATAGCAAGGCTCTTGATAATCAACAGAAATCAGTATTAGTACACTTTGAGAATAATTCGCCATGAATGAATTGCACCAGCTGATAACATCCTTTGTTTACACATGTTGTTTACACTGTTTTAGCACCGGAGAGAATTATGCAAATCAGAAAGCAATGAAAACACACCCCGAAAATGAATGCTGAGTTTACCGTGCATAGTGAAATTTCCGATCTTACAGGCCAGTTCTGGGTTGTGGGGTCTGCAGAAGACTACTGTGATCTGGCAAGTTTTGGGAATGAGCTTTTACTGTAGTGAGGCTAATTTACATGGAAAGGAGGTGTGTTAGTGTCTAGAAATACTTGATGCTAAAAAAGGGATGAGATGAAACATGCAAAAAGCAATTGAAAAGGGCATCATATATCATAATCCATATGAATAATGTTCTGAACACGGTTAGACAAAATTCAAAATTGATTTGGAATTTGAATTGCATTGTTCACACCCACAGGCTGTTAAAGTTAAATGACAGAAAAAACTGTGCCAAAACATTGAGGTTGAGTAATTCTGCCTGTTTATTTCCTGTTAAAACAATTAAAATAGCCATCAGAACAGATTAAAGTGTATCAGAAAATGCTGTAGTCCATTAAAAGTTACTTAATGTGAAACCTTATACTTACGTTTTGACAAATTTAATCATATTTAACGTAATTATATCTAATAATACATAGCAAACTAAATTAAGGACCTGCAATCTTTACATGTTCAACTTCCAGACCAAGCCAACAAGATTTGAGGCTGGCATTTCTTGGCATTCATTATTCCCCATTAATCTTTATAAATTTCTATAGGTGGCATTTCAAACATTGAATATTCATGCATTCTGATGTTTCTAGAAATACCCAGTATGTTGTGGTATTTTAATGGATATTTCATACTGAAGAAAGTTTTAAAAACTGAACCTCATAGATGTTGTAAAGCACTTGAAATTAACTTCCACTCTGCATCTTTCTTTCGTTTGATTGCTGTCTCTTAAAATAATGAAAACTGAGACTCAAAAGAGCTTAAAAAAACACAAAAGAAGAAATACTGATTTTTATTGAACTCTATTATGACTATTAGAAAAGGATTCATGAAAGCCTCAGGAAAAATCATTATCCCTAACATCTTTTGATATAGTTTTCTGTAGTTCTTTTTTGTAATTCTAAAAAGATGCTGTGTGCATTGTGTTGAAGTCATGGCACAGATCTGCGACCAGTTTCAAGGTTGTATTTTAGATCACAGGCTTAGGATCAGTTTTCAAAGAAGCCAGCAGGTCATCACCTGTTGTGTGTTGGCATTAGTGGTAAGTTTAAATAAACATTCAAAAGGGGGCATAATAAGCTGTGTCTGTGAAGACGGATGAGGGTAGTACAATCTTGATGCTAACTGATGACTTACTGATGTGACAGGTTAAGTTTTTACTTTTTTTTATGATAATTAAATAGATCTCAAACAAGTAAGAAGATGGCTCATACATTAGAGGTAAAAGCTAAGCCAAGAGAAGAGAGAAAACAAATAAGGGAAATAGGACAAGACATTGCTTTGTTCTTGGTGGAGGATGAAACAAAGTTAGAACCAGAGGGGTTGTAGATGTATTCCAGCTACAGGACAAACACTGAGTGTGTGTGTGTATGTGTTCCTCACAGCAACAAAACAGCAAGCCAAAAGTGTTGATTTATCTTCTGTTCTGAAAGCCCTCGCATCCAAGTCCCCCAGTATGTGATGGAAAACATAGCAAACAAAACGCTTGTTGGTCTGTATCCCGCCGCAGTCCAACAGCTGCATGCGCATTCACCTTGCATTGACACTTACACCATGACATTGTTTTTAATTGGGAACTGTTAAATGAAGGGCAGTCTGCACATCTGTGTTTGTAGCTGTAATGGACCACAGAGGTTACTAAACTAGTAATGGACTGTATTTTATCTTACGTTATGCCAAGTTCAAGGATGGTTATGTTTTACAATCTTTCAATAATAATAATGAGAAAAACAATAATTTAATAATATTTTAATAATTTGATTTTAATAATAATAATTTTAGTTACTGATTTTATGATTTTTTTATCAACTTTGAAACTATTTAAAAATGACACAAAATAATTTTTGTTTTTATTTTTACATCATTATTACAGAAATGATCTATTTCAACTACTCAGCATTAACAAAACAAAAAACACTGCAAAAAATACTGAAATATGAAATCTCTAACACCACTACAAGACAAAAGTATTGGCTACACGACTACAAGATTCTTTGTATTCTAAATTAAAATTTGGATTAAGACCATCTAAAATCAGCTTATTCCATTTACTCTATGAATAAACAAATTTGAGAAACCTGACAAAAAAAATTGTTCAGCTAAAAAAACAGCTAAAACACTGATGCAACAGAGTAAGTTAATTAAGCTGCTTTCTTCAGTTTTATTATGAGTCTTTTGAACTAGCATGACATCATTAGGAATGAAATCAAGCTTTAAAACAGTTTGTCTCTTTGCTGCCATATTTATCAGTTTCCTGTATGTGATACTGTATGTGTATGTCCGTCCACAGGAATGTTGGAGAATCAACAGCAGGCTCTTTATATTATTACTGACGGAAACAGGCACTGTTCTCAACCAGCTGTCCATAATCAACCTCAGTGAGCCTGCAGTCACTTGACTGGCTCATGAGAGCACATGCCCATTAGTAAACTCATTGAAAAGGCTTTTTCTCACAGAGAATCACTGACTCTCAGCTTGAATGAGGGAATCTGAGAGTGTGGTGGAGAACAGAGAGGGAGAGGTATTCTTTCGAGGCGAGATGCGTGACATATGGTTGGGTGAGATAGGAATGGTTACCACTTGAGCCTCAAATCCCAGGCAGATGTGACCTCAGGCCATGAAGGAAAGAGCGAGACGGAGAGAAACACCAGATTGTTTGAGGAAATCAGCTGCAGAAAAGCAGAGAGAGGGGAATAGTGAAGAGCTCTTTAACTGAGACTCCCACAGGACTAAGTGTTTGTTTGTGTTTGTGTGTGTGTGTGTGTGTGTGTGTGTGTGTGTGTGTGTGTGTGTGTGTGTGTGTGTGTGTGTGTGTGTGTGTGTGTGTGTGTGTGTGTGTGTGTGTGTGTGTGTGTGTGTGTGTGTGTGTGTGTGTATGAGTGAGTGTGTAGCATATTCAGAATCTCATGACTAGCCCCACAAACAAGTGAGCTTGAACTCAGTGCTGTGGTCATGAGCCTCATAGCGGCGGCAGAAGGAGGTTAGTAAGTTGTTAACAGACTTTTGGTTTCTATTTATAGATTGTATTGGGGATAGATGCAATGACATATATGTTTCTCCATTAATACATTTTAAGTTTGACAAAAAATGTCAAGATGTGTTGGAAATGAATTTTTTTTTGGAAGGATATTGAATATCATGAGTAGAAAAGGCAATTTGATTGTTGAGGAAAACAACATTTTAACATCCCTCAAACCTGACTGATGCAGTCAGTGCCCTACCTTTTTTATTTTTCAAAAATTAACTTGCATGTAAGGCGCAATATGAAAGAAATGATCTTTCACTTCCGTTTCATTGCGACTTTAACCACCTTTAAGGTCACATAAGCAGCATGTATTTATTACGTTACCCTTCTTAAGTATTATTAAGTTTGTGGTGCGCCCCCTAGGGGTGTGTTTGACATGAAGTTGAGGAAATGACAGGCTTTGGGTAAACTTTTCCTTTCATACTGCTACACATTGTTAAACAGAAAGTTTACAAATGACATAAATATGCATAAAATGACAAGTTTGTATGTAGAACTGTGTAGATCTACATACAAAAAGCTGATTCACTTGAATAGTGAAAGCTGAAAGAACATATTATATTTTTTTCATTAGTTTTCAATTGCGAGGAAAAAGTAGACTGCTTCCATAGACTGCTACTTTAAAATTGTCATTTTCTGCCACCATAGGCTCCACCCACAAAAATTGTAGTCGATGTTCGCAATGCAAACACCAAAATCGGTCCATTAACTGTGAGCACAGACGGACATGTTTGGTGCATGCGCACAACCTAGTGGACCTTTTGATCTGGGTCGCTTAAATCACTTGAAAATCTGCTGAAAATTACATCATGCGGATTGTCTGTGAGCTGAACGTGAACAAGGTAAGTATACAGTACTTTGAGCTTTAATGTGTTTTTCACAGAGGTTTTCATTATTGCATCTATGAGGAGGAGAGGCATAAAAGTTATGCTGTTGCAGCTATGCTGCTGCTTCACATACTCTCTGCTGATGCTTGTGGTGTGAAACGGCTAATCCTTTACCTGCAGGACAGGCGGATGAAGATGGTAATGTCATGTCTGTACTTATAAACTTGCAATGAAAAGTCTGAAAACTTTAAAACCCTTTCTGTACACTCAGGTTTAGGTCCCTGTGGATATTTCCACATTCCTCTTATCTTCATAGACGTGCACTCTGTCGCCTCCAGTCCTCTTTCTCAATTTGATTTTTCCTCCCCCTCAGCACCACAATCTGATTTCTGGGCCACTGAATAACTGTATCTGTGGCCAAGTGACCTCGGGGTCATTTGCAATTTCCTTCTCTTACATATTTTTCTGCGATTCTCAATCGCTTGCAAAGATTAGATGTCCTAGTCCCAAAGATGATAGACTGACCTTCTCAAGGGCAAGTGCCATCTATAGAAATGAATATCATAATAATAATTATGCTGCTTTGATTATGGCACATGGTATTGTGAGGCATATCCAGATGATGAATGAAGCCATCTAGGCAGCAGAGGCCATTCGAATTCATTGTGTCGCCGCTCAAAGGAAAATGTTGGATTCGCTCTTTGATGTGCGTACAGTTTCTCAAGGACGATTCACACCAGCTTATATAAGGGTTAAAAGAGTCAAGAGTTTTGGGACGCTGACAAAGCCAAGTGACCTGTTATGACCAGAGTAAAAATACAGACATACTAGCAAAATGAGAAACTGCAACTGACATTTCTAATCTATGGATGTCAATGGACAATATAAATGATTGTTACTGGCCACTTACAGACAGAGTCTTGCAGAGTCTGTGTGAAGATTATAGATAGGAAGTGAGGGTGTTATAGAAGTAAAGAGAGATGTGTGGCTGTGTAATGTGGTGGAAGATTGAGCTGCTTGTGTTCTTAGTTGCACAGCTGTTGGGGTGGATCCACTTTCAAACCAGCACTCTTTCTTAAAGCTAGTGCACACTGTATCAACAAACACTAAAATCAAACTGTTTTTGTGTTTTGATGGTTTAGTATGTTAGCACTTAACTGTTGCTGTCATTACAGGATATGCTATTAGGGGTAACACTTTATTTTAAGATGTCCTTATTACACGTTACATGTACTTACTATTATAATAACAACAAATTATGCATAATTACATGCAAGTAACCTTGAGCCAAACCCTAACCCTAACTATATACTAAGTACATGTAGTTAATTAATATTACTCAGCACGCTACTTAAATGTATAATTACACTGTAACAAGGACACTGTAACGGAGCCAGCGAGACGTGAGGCGTGCGGATCCATGTGCAAGTTTTTATTAATAGACATGGTCAAAAACACAGGCAGGGTCGAACAAATGGCAAACAGGTATATTGAGGGTAAGACAGATGAATACTCATGTAAACGGGCGTGATCTTCGATCGGCGAACAATATCCAGAGGGCTTGACAAGAGGGGTAATCCAGGTACACGAGCAATGGTCCAGACAGGGGCAAACAGAGTCCAAAAGGAAGGCAAAGGGTAAATCCAAGATACATGGCAGAAGATCAGGAACCAGACAACAAGGCAACACGAAAAGACTAGACTTAAACTAAAATTAGAAACAGAAACTAGGAAAGGCTCTGTAAAGCAG
>JAFVLL020003154.1:47500-67907 GCA_021397915.2 Tor tambroides | reverse complement strand
AAAAACCCCTTTTGGAACCTTTATTTTTTAACAGTGATCTATTAGAACTTCCCTCACATAAGACCCTTTCCAATATAAGATGACTGTCATTAATGGTTTTTACTATAAATAGAGTGAATTTGATTAAGCTAAATGATATAATATTGACAAGATCATCTTTTGCTTTGCCTACGGGGCAGTCGTGGCCTAATGGATAGAGAGTCGGACTTGTAACCCCGAAGTTCATGGGTCTGAGTCTCAGGTCTGGCAGGGATTGTAGGTGGGGGGAGTGAATATCCAGTGCTCTCTCCACCCTCAATACTGTGTGTGTGTGAGTTAGTTAAATGCAGAGCACAAATTCCAAGTATGGGACACCATACTTGGCCACAAGTCACCTCCTTTCCTTTCCTAATTGCAGAAGAAAACGATTAATACACTTTCTAATAACATGATTGTGAATGCGGTAATTAATTTGACAGAAACTCTTGCCACAGTTCGGAGTGTTGTGTGTGTTTAATCTTTTCTAGGGAGTGGGACATGAAAGAAAGCGAAGTAATTCTAAACAGTTGGCAGAAAGCTGGGCTCAGGAGAAACAGATGGTGTTTAGTGTTGAGTTCTTCTGGGTCCTGTTATAGGGTCTCGTCTGAACAGGAAGGCATGGCCTCAAAAGTGCCTCGTCCAGCTGTGAAGCCATTACACTGGTGTTACTCTTTCTTTCTTTTTTAATTCATGACTGCTATTCTTCTGTTGCTCTTTCCTCTGTGCCTTTTCCACTCAGCGTGTCTCTTGACCTTCTCTATAGATCAGCATTAGTATGTTTATTCTTCATCCATCATTCTTATTGACTGTTTCTTGCTGTACAGTATCTGTTTCTCTTTTTTACTCTCTTTCACATGGGAAGCCTTTTTTTACCTTCTTATCCTCTCTCTCTTATTCAGTGTTTTTTAGTCCTCTTATTCAATTGGATTTTTGTTGGCATGCTTATTTTACAGACAATATTGTTAAAGCAGTGAAAGGGAAAAAAAAGAAAATCAAAGTGCCAGCAATGATAATAACAACAAGTCATATAAAATAAAATATGACAAAGAGATATTTTCTACTTTCTATTTAGGGCCTGCTTTTTCCCCCAAATGTGCTTTGGTTTTTTTTTTTTTTTCAATGGTCCAGATTCAATGGTCCGGATTCTATGGGGTGTTTGTCCCATCTTCAGTAGTTTATGCCAAAATAAAGTGCAACATATGCATAGCATTTCTTTTAACAAAATGTACACCAAATTGTGTCAGTCTGTTTGGGTGAATCTGACTTTAATAGCATAGAAAACTCTGTTAGATGTCTCTTTTAGGCCCAGATTTACTCAAAGATTGTTAAAATACTACTGTCTGGATTTACTAAGACATGCAATGAAACATTAACGATGAAAAGGCATGGACAGTTATTTTTGCAACTTATCTTATTGCATATGCATTTATAGGAGTTTCAGATGCCAAGTTTATGTGAGGAGAGTATTTAAAGAAATCATGCAAGCTAATTTATTAAGGTTTGCAGTAGCCTTTTTTCTGGTATTTGCACCATTATTTTATGCCCGAAAAAAGCATGTCTTAATGTCTTAACATTTTTCACACACACATGATATCATCAGCTCTGCTTGTTTGCAATCCTTCGCTAATTTGTGCTGCTCTTGGTAGATTGCGTTGCTCATGGAAATTCGCTGGATGCATCTTTGTTTTTTAATTTGCAAATTGTCAGTAGTACTTTCCATTCGTATTGGCATTTTTATGGTATTGCGCTTTTATGCAAAAATTCAAATAGCCCACATTAGAAGAAATAAAGTCATACAGGTTTGGAATGACTTTAAGGTATGTCTCATTAACTTGGTTGTGATGGCCAGTTATATTGTGTGTTGCTTAATATTTAGTTTAAATAAGTAACAGATGTGTTTATTTTTGTCACCTATGTTAGCCTCGAGGAAGACATGTAGCAGTCTATATTAACCCATTTAAAATCTGTAAAAATGATGGTGACCATTTTAATCTCCCCACTGGCAGAAAGTTTCTTTCCAGAACTTCTATATGACTTTGAGAGACATTCTAATGCATTCCAAGACCCTCCATTGATTTTTATGACTATTTCTCAGGACCTCTTCACTCAGATTTGGGCAGTTCATTGTCCTGAGGATTGTGGATGTGATGTGGTGGAGAACGAGGGAAGTCTTTGATGTTGAAATGAGGAATTTGATGAGGATCTAATGAAGTGATGGTTAGTTCAATGCTTCAGTTCGGGAAAGAGGCCAACAACGTCTTTCACCTGCTGCCTCCTTCACTCTCTCTTTCTTTTCACCCTGTCCTCCATCTCTTTATTTTCTTTAACACACTTTCTCTCTCTCACTATTCCCTTCTGTGAGATTTCAGCAGTTCATTTAGGTCCTCTCTGGCCAGATGTATAATCGTTCCTAGTGGCTTTTCATGGGTTCCACAAGGAATTTTTGTGTGAATATGGCACAGGAATGTCTCTAGGAGGGTGCAACTGACACGTGCCACAGAGGTCAGGCTGGCTGTGTTGATGCCAGAGCGAAGGCAGAAACACATGTGCACACACATACATGACATGCCATCCAGTCAAGTTGAGAGACAAGTGGGCCGAGCTTTGCAACCCTTTAACTCCAATCTAAAGCACAGGTCGAATCGGAAACATGTGCGATTTCTTTTCTAATGACCAAAGAATGCTTAAGACTAGAGATGAATCATGATGATCAAGTAGTTATCTGACAATGGAGTCCAAAGCATGATGGATGTTATATACCATGGCTTTTTGACCTCTGGTCAGCACCCCCAGTGTTGCCTAACCCCTGTCCATGGAAAATTTTAGTAATAAGAATACATTAAAAAAAAAAAAAAAAAATTTTTAAATCACACACACACACACACACACACACATTTTAGGGCCAGATTTACTAACAGCTTGTGCTAGCGCAAACCGTCTTTTGGCGTTAAAATAGTACTGTCAGGATTTACTAAAGACGCGCAGTGAAGAATTAGCGATGAAAAGATGTGGACACAGTTATTTTTGCACCTGACCTTATTGAATATGCATTTGTAGGAGTTTCGCTTTCAGTTTGCACTCGTCAAATTACTGGTATTTGCGCTGTTATTAAACACCCAAAAAAGCATCTCTTAAAGCAGGCGGTAATTTGTGCTGCTCTCGATTGCGCTGGTCATTATGGAAATGATCTGACTGCATCTGTGTTCTTTAATGTGCGCATTGTCAGTAAATCACACTCAGAAATTTTCCCTCCCATCAGCGCTTTTATGGAATTGTGCTCTAATTTGCCCTGTTTAGTAAATCTGGCCCTTAGAGCTTTGAGAGTTATTGTGTTATAGTTATTAATAAATATACATTTTTAAATATTTTATCAGTATTAATTAAATTTATTAGTTAATTTCTATTTAATAGTACTTTAGTACATATAAAACAATAATGTTTAACATGCTGCTTTGGAAAAATATTTATTGTAAAAAGAGCTTTACAAATATGAATTGAAAAAAAAAGTGTCTCTGCAGAAAGAAAAGATTCTTCAGATTATATTATTTTTTATAATATTTTATATATACAGTGTTTATAGTATAATATAATATATGACCTTGGCCTTAAAAGGTTTGACAATCCCTGTCATGTACCATCATGCCCATTTTATTTTAGTATTATTTATATTCTTTTATAGTATTTATTAATATTTTCACTTAGCTTTTATATTTTATATATTTTTAGTTTAATTACTAAATTTAGTTTTAGTAAATTTGTTATGTGCTTTTGTCATTTTTTATTAGTTTTATAGTTTTAATATTTTATTAAGCTTTTTTAATTTAATTTCATTTAGTACTTCATCTATTCATCTACTTATTTATTTATTCTGTGTATGTCCATGGTTTCCATGAGGTCCAGTTTCCTTTTACATTTCCTTTTTTTTTCTTTATCTTTTAAGATGTCTTCAAATTGGCATATCTTTTGTTTGTAACAATAAGCAACATTTGTAGCATCTGATAGTCTCTTCACTGATGACAGTAACTAGAATAATTACATCAGCCTGTCTGTTTCTCCACCTGTCTTTGGTTCTGTCCGTCTGCCTGCTCCTTCCACTCCATTATCACAAATCCCTAATATGGACATTTGCATAACTCATGCATATTCAAGCTCTGGCTTTGCGGATTGGACGGAGGCTCATCACCACTGCCTGACTGGTTGTTATATAATGAGGATATAGCTGCTTCATCCCTTCTGTATTATAACACAGCGAGACATTCAATATGCTCGCCTAATTACCAGTGACTAATGAAGCTATTTTGAGAGCCGGGCTGACTGAGAGTAAGGCGGTGAACGCTCTAGCAATCATTAATTAATTTGGTATTCCATTAGCACCACGATGTGAAACGTCACCCCTTCCTGTTTTTCAGTGAGAATATGCTAAAGCAGAGGATCATGGGAGTGTCATTATAAGCTATTTCAGTTTGCTTTGTGTCAGGTTTTGTTCACAGATGTTGAACTAGATCACGTGTTAAATTTCAGCATGGAACTACATGAATTTTAAGCAAAGTCAGTTTCACTTGGATTCATCACCTTATGTTATAGTTAAAATGACTATAAGATATTTGCTAAGTGAGAGTGTGGAGTCAATGTTTTTGCTCTTTCAGCTGAAGTATGGGCGTCACCAGTATACCTGTCTCTATTTGCTGTTAATGCTGTGGCCTCAGGATATTTTTTGTTCTTCCATTAAGTAATACATCAAGAGACGAGTGGTTGTAAGGGTAGTTTGAGCATTTTTAACACAAATTGCCTTGCCTTTTTGGAGAATAACCTCATAGGATAAAAGCCTGCGAAACAGCATGACATACTTTTTACTGTTTATTTTAATTAAAATATTAAATATTATACCCTTGGGAAAAAGAAGTGTGCTTAATTGTATTGAATTTACACTTGTAGTGTACTTCAAATCATATATATATATATATATATATACAGGTGCATATCAATAAATTAGAATGTCGTGGAAAAGTTAATTTATTTCAGTAATTCAACTCAAATTGTGAAACTCGTGTATTAAATAAATTCAATGCACACAGACTTAAGTAGTTTAAGTCTTTGGTTCTTTTAATTGTGATGATTTTGGCTCACATTTAACAAAAACCCCTCTCAACAAATTAGAGTATGGTGACATGCCAATCAGCTAATCAACTCAAAACACCTGCAAAGGTTTCCTGAGCCTTCAAAATGGTCTCTCAGTTTTATAGTTTTAATGTTTTATTAAGCTTTTAATTTAATTTCATTTAGTACTTCATCTATTCATCTACTTATTTATTTATTCTGTGTATGTCCATGGTTTCCATGAGGTCCAGTTTCCTTTTTACATTTCCTTTTTTTCTTTATCTTTTAAGATGTCTTCAAATTGGCATATCTTTTGTTTGTAACAATAAGCACATTTGTAGCATCTGATAGTCTCTTCACTGATGACAGTAACTAGAATAATTACATCAGCCTGTCTGTTTCTCCACCTGTCTTTGGTTCTGTCCGTCTGCCTGCTCCTTCCACTCCATTATCACAAATCCCTAATATGGACATTTGCATAACTCATGCATATTCAAGCTCTGGCTTTGCGGATTGGACGAGGCTCATCACCACTACCTGACTGGTTGTTATATAATGAGGATATAGCTGCTTCATCCCTTCTGTATTATACACAAGCAAGACATTCAATATGCTCGCTTAATTACCAGTGACTAATGAAGCTATTTTGAGAGCCGGGCTGACTGAGAGTAAGCTATGAACGCCTAGCAATCATTAATTAATTTGGTATTCCATTAGCACACGATGTGAAACGTACTCACCCTTCCTGTTTTTCAGTGAGAATATGCTGTGCTAGAGACTGCAGATGTCATTATAAGCTATTTGAAGCTATTTTTGTGTCAGGTTTTGTCTACAGATGTTGAACTAGATCACGTGTTAAATTTCAGCATGGAACTACATGAATTTTAAGCAAAGTCAGTTTCCACTTGGATTCATCACCTTATGTTATAGTTAAAATGACTATAAGATATTTACAAGTGAGAGTGAGCTACTTTAGTAACATTAGTTAAGTTGATGAAAGCTCACCTGTTGTTACGACGGCAATCACAGGAAAAGACTCCAGTACTCCTCCGATGCAGACGACAAGACCACAAACTTGAAAATAAAATACAAAAGATGTACTTTACAGTGGTAGTTCTTAACTCAGTTTTCCTCAGTATTTCATGTTAGCTCGCGGTTTTATTTTACGTCTCTCACTGAATTTAGGGACCGTCTCTAAAGTTACATACAACATTGGTACACACGTTTCTAACTTAAATAGCATTTGAAGAGAATTGCACTTGCGATAAAGAGGCAGTGTACAAAAGATATTATGCTTCTCTGTGATCGTTAACTTCGGCTAAATGACATTATTAACTTACCAGTTGATGTTATCATCGATGGCATTCACAAGAAGAGGCTCCAAAATACACCTCCGACGTTGCAGACGAAATCTAGACTAGAAACTTGAAAAGAACAAACAAAAGAAGTACTTGAAAATACTGTTTAAAATCTCGACTGAAACAGTGTTGTTGCCTACGCACTTTACCTCAGTAACGTTATTTCACGTTAGTACGTGTTAAGGTTAAGGATTTGCCAGATTAACTAACTTGCATTAAAGGGCAGCAGAACCTACAAACGTGTTTCTCGGTTTAACTAAGGTTTATTTCGACTAATATAGGTGACCTTAGTTTACTCACCAGTCGATGTTATCACCGTTATGGCGGCGTTAATCCGGCCGTCAGTCAGAAAAAAAGGCCCCAACTCCGGACATGAAAAAGGACACGATGAATAATGTTAGTTTGTTGTTAACAAGTTAAAACATCTTAAAATATCTCAGTTTTGCATAAAACAGAAATAATATACTAACCTTTTTGTCCAGTTAACAGTGCAACCTTTCTCTTTTGTCCTTTTACCGCTGCTTCCACCAAAGAGTAAATAAAAGAAATCTCCCTTGCCATTGGTCAGTTTTTCGCGGGCAAGTTCACTACTGTAAATTTACAGTAGTTTACTGTAAAATACATATATTTTCCCACAATCCTTTGCAGTTTACAGTAAAATACTGTATATACATTTTACAGTATCTTACTGTACATATTACAGTAAAATACTGTTCAAATTACAGAAATCGGTTACAGTGTGAGCATTTGTGATGACACCTATGGTTAACAAGCAGAATCACTGAGTATAAGAGGAACAGCAAGAGTAGAAAAAAGTAAAGAGGTGAGCAGAAACACATCAACTACTTACCGCAACACAGCCTTAGATGAAATCAATATCTCACCAGAGGATGATTAAACAACTGCAAAAACAGAATTACAATATTCATTTATTGCAAACCAGTTTGGCTTTATTTCGTTCATATGGTACATGTACAAATGTTTCTGAAGTATGTCACCATTATAGTGATTAGTGTTCATTTTAGTTGGGAACTTGGCCATTGACTTTGGTTGAATTAACTCCGTTTCAGCAATTGTTGAAAGTGCACACTATTACTAATTTCAATAATATTTCATGGTCCTCACTGCACTGACATACCTTTTACTATGTGCACTTTTTGAAATCAGTGACTGACAGCTGAATTTGGACATATGTGACTTAAGTATGAAAGTCTTTTAAAACAACAACTTTCAGTTTTGAACTTTCATTATCAAGTTGTTATTAACTGTCCCATTAAAAGAGCTCTTCTCATTACCCATATTATTGAATAAACTGCTTATGATTAAGCTTCTATTAGGCATTTTTTGGTTTTCATATCTCTAAATGTTTTTGTTATGACATGAACACAAGCGCTTTTTAACTGATTTGTGTACAGATCTTATGAAACAGGAGACAATTCCTTTGATGCTTTGAAACGTTTTACCAGTGACATTGATTAATAATGTAACCATAACTATAGCAATAAATTTTTTTAGTTCTACTTTCAGCAGAGGGATCAAAAGAAATTACAAAGTTATTATACAATTCAATAAATCATGTTTTAACCTTATATTGATTTTATTTTGCATCATTAATGTGTTAAATAGAGGCAAGCAAAAACTATGTTTGCCCCCAAAACACTACTTGCATACAGACAGATGGCCTACTGACACTCAGCCCTGCACAACCATGCTGGTGAACCAGAATCACCAGCTCCATTTTGCTTGATAACAGCATGGATATGCTGGTCCACCAGCTAGACCAGCACTAACCAGCATAAAACAGCCTGGACCAGCTTGGAATCCATGCTGGTTTATGCTGGATTTTTCAGCAGGGAATGTCTGAAGTAAAATATGCTGACATTTTGAATTAGTTCATGAGAATGTAAGCGTGTAATTGTATCTACTTTGCGTGCCATAGAAACACAGGTGGTCTATTTTAAAAGAAGTATGTCTTTTGGCCTCCCCCAAAACCGCAGTTGTCCCAAGAGGAAGGACAAGAGTCCAAATTCAAAATAATGGTTGTATTATAAATGTAGTACAGTCTATAACTTTTAGAAATGATATTTGGCAATGAATAAAACTAACAGATTCATAAATGGACTTTTTAAAAGGAATCTAAAAATATTTAATTTAATAACAGACCATTTAATAATAAAAAGTAACCACAGCCTTTAAATGACCAGAGTTTCCGGTAACAGTGATGCATGTTACTAACTGGTTTGATTCCCATGGAATGCATAAATTTTATGTGTATCTTTAATGCAATTTAAGTTTCTTAAAAGTATCTGCCAAATTAATAAATGTAAATGTATTTATTTACACACACACACACACACACACACACGGGTGTGCAGGAACTCCAAATGCAAGTATTGTATGTTTTGGTATAATTTCATATATAATAGAAGAGTCAGATTACCTTGTAAATTCCCATTGTAAACTCTTTCTGATACTATTAATACTTCACTAATCCAAATCTATATCACTACGTAAAACTCATTTATACAGACAGTTGGATGTTTTGAAGCACAATATGAACTTCGGATCATTCTCAAATAATGCTGCTGTCATTGGGGACAAACTAAGACATCCTGAAATTCATGCATATGAGTTACATGAAACCTCCACTGGATGGAGACAGAGTCTGATCTTCCAAACCCTAGGCACAAGGCTAAACCATACAGATGTGTGCTTTAGTTAACATGCCATGGGTGGAGCAAAATTGCTTTCCCTCCCTCATCATGACCTTCTCCACCCATAACCTCCATTTACATCAACAGTCAGAGTTACAGCATAATTCTGCTCCACAGAGTGGGAGGGAGAATCACCTGACTTTGTAATTAAAGGGCACACTTATATGTGGAGATGTGGAGGATGTAATTGTTGTTTTCTTTTCATGCTAGCTGCCACAGTTGAGTCTCACCCAGAGTTCAGTAAAGTGTTGCGTCCTCCACCATGATAACTGATAGCAGAACGGCCCGAACACTCTCTTGAGCTAACAGCATTTCATTACTATGCACTAGAGATGTATGATTGATTTATGTAGAAACAGGGCACTTTATAGCGCTAAAAAGCCTCTCACAGAGTTTGAATTTTGGAGATTGATGAGGGGACAAGCTCACAGCAGCGAGCAGAGAATTCTGAAGAGAGTCGTGTCTCAAGATGCAGATGTGCAGAAATAGCTCAGGCTTGTTTTGAATGGTGACTCCTGAAATGTTTAGAAAACTGGATGTGAAATCTATCTATCTATCTATCTATCTATCTATCTATCTATCTGCTGAAAAATGACAGCTGTATTCTTTGCATTCTATACTTTCTTTAAATTTTGAATTGCTACACTGTTAGACATTTCAAAGGGTTTTTACAGCAACTGACTGGCAACACTGTTGCCAGTAAGTTACTGTAATTACGATTTACAGTAGGAAATTGTATTTGATTTACAGTTGCACACTGTGCTGTTTTACAGAAAATTACTGTAAAAAAATCCAATTCATCAGTATACTACTGTAATTCATTCATTTTAATATAGATTTCATTAGATTTGATTATTTTTATTTAGAATTCATTTTATCTTTACATAGGTACTACTGGTATTAAATTAGAACAGACACAGTAATTACAAAATGTCAAATTCTTTATTTAAAACATTGCATGTATAACACTTAAAAATACAGTCTTCCAACACTGGAACAGTGCATCTTCACCATTTCTCCTGTCCCAGGACGTTTTGCAGTACATTATGTTGTGTCCTCTGGATTTATCCTCACAAAGAATCTTTAGGCAACAGAAACATAATGGGGAAAAAAGCCAAGCAGCCAAAGAATACATAGCCATCTGCAAAACCTAGGTGCTGCTCCAAAACGTGGCCACCACCTTTGCTCGCCATCCACTTTGTTAGTGACAGAAATGTCTTCTCTGATAAACAAGAAGTAGAACTGACACACTTTTAAAAGGCAAACCTCATATAGAATACACAAATCTCTCAAAACCATAGTTGTTCTCTTACCATGAATTAGTCTCAGGGTGGCTGGCATGCTGATGTCTTTCTTGATGCTTCATTGCAGTTGCCTGCAGTTGTAACACAAATACAAAAAAATGCAGTAAATCTTAAATTCCATTAAAAACTATAACAAACTAATTCTAAAACTAGAAAGGCAGCTAGCCATAAAACTTGTTTAATTTAGCTAACATACGATTTTATTTTCTCAATAGGCTACTGGCCAACATTAACTACTAACACCTGAACAAAATTTCACATTAGTTAACCTAATGTTAATATAAGATAAGCGTTGCTCGTTAAAAATAATTTTAATTCGGTAACTTAATTCAATAAGCTGACAAAAGTCATTAGAAACAACAGCGCAGTTTACCGTGGTAAAGTTCTGTAACCGCCATGTTGACGAATAAACATTACTAGGTTAAACTGGTGTGAAAAAAACTGACACAAACACACAGACAAACGTACATATATTTTTACCTTGCTTGCTGGTCTTATTCTCTCGTAAGGTGCATCGATACACAGCGCAGATGTTCTCCAGAACTCTTCCACTCTTCCACGCTGCTTCCGTGTCTTCCTCGGATGCATGGTGCGGCACGGCGCGACTCGATAAAATACAATATAGAACCTATTATATATATCTACAGTGGATGCGGACAGTAAAGTGAAGCCCCGGTATATTTCTTACGTACAGTAGTACTCTAAGCGCTCGCGCTGTTTCTGACAGGAAGGACAAATGGATTTCCAATCATTTCAAGTGATGTAATACATCAAGTGTAGTCAGTCCCAAGCTGTTGCAGCATTGTAGACATGGTATAGGGCATACCGTGTCAATCCAAATGTAAGAGATGTGGAAAATAAAACAACCTCAATAGAATGGTGCCAAAGAGGCCGTTACAGCAAATACAGTAGTATACTGCAATTTTAAAAAAAATACAGCAAGTCTCTGTATGTGGGGTCTGACATCACAGAAAATTCCCATGATGCAAAGGGTATTACAGTTATTTACTGTAAAGGGAATTTGCAGTATTATACTGGGTGATATACAGTAAATAACTGTAGAAATTACAGAAATGTCTAGTGTACTTCAATTAAAAAGGAACAGAATTGGAATTAAAAAGGGATTCTGTTAAGTTGAATTCTGTATGCTGCACAACTCTGATTTATCACACAAAGTGGACACAGAGAACTGAGTTTTTGTGATCTTAAAAACACTTTTCTCTGAAGGCCTGTTCTTAAGTAAAAATGGAACTGGGTGAGTTTGACTGGATAGGAAAAGCATGCAGCGAACAAGGGTCCAGGATACATGTTAATTCTGTGAATACTGTGAGAAGCATCCCAGGATGCACCTCTTCAGAAAAGCCTTGAAGGTGCAGAGTTTTAATCTACATAACATATTTATAACCTACCTCAAGTCATTTTAATCAAGGTATGTTCTCATAGAAGTGCTTGGAAGTGCTGTATACCATTAACATTGCAGCAGTCCATAACCATATTCAAGGTTACAATCATCAGTTCTTTTAGTTAAGAACCATTAGTACTATTACTTATTGCTTCAGTCTCCACCTCATAAAAAGACAAATTTCAACTGTAATGTCAAAGCAGGTTATTCTGGATGGTAGGACTGCACTTCTGTCCTTGAAGTTGGATGATTATTCCTTTTTGGGCTGGAATCGATTCAGTCCGTGTGGAATGGATGTACTTGATGTATATGTGCTTCTGTTTTGTGATTTCTGTCCTGTAAGAGGCCTTCTGAATGTCAGGACACCAAAATGATAATCACAGCTAGATTGGAATATTTTCTGAGGAAAACGTGAGCGGTGGTTTTAGTATTTTATTCTGTATTAAAGTAAACAATTACTGTAATACAATGTTCTTCATTTAAATGAAGAAAAATTGATTGATTTTGCTCGCTTTGGTCTTTTCTCATGCATTATATTGGAGGCTGTCCTGGTGTAGCTATGCAGTTGTTTAGGTCAAGTTTGGTTTTAAGACTTTTAATATGTTATATTTTATAATGGTCTTATAAAATCTTTTAAAAATTAAGGGGTTTGTCAACTGTGCCCACCCCAAAATCTCCACAATATTCTGGTCTCTAGATATGGCTTGGATACCCTGTTCAATTTACAGTAAATTTGAGATTTAAGTTGACTATTTTATTGAGTGAAAATTTCAAGTTGGGTCTCTTAAAAAATTAATAACGCAGATTTTGTCAGTAATCTGGTACATCAAAGGCTGTCATGCTATTATTCTGAAATTATTAATTTGGTCACTCCAACGATTATCAGAGGTGTTGGATTCTGAAAGATTAATTGACAGAAGATACTGAGCAGGTGGAGCGATAATGGAGGTCACTTTGCACATTTATCGAGCTCAGTACAAATGATGTAGTAATTAATCTCTATGGGGATTGAGCAGGTCTTTGGAATAGATTAGCAGCCGATTAAAATGCTCTGTCTTTAGTAGTGGTACATGAGGGACGGCTGTGTATGATGATGTGTGGATTTCATTAACAAACTTTAACTTGAAGGTTAACACCTCGTTCTGTATCTCAGCATATGGCCAGGAATGTGAGGCTCCTGAGGGCCAACACATTTATTTCTCATTACAGAAGGTTAAACATTTTACTTGACAACTGAAAGCTGGAGAGAATGTTGAATCTCACAAAAAAAAAAAAAAAGTTTGAATTTAGGACTTTTAAAATGTTATTTAATATATATTTATTTTTTAAAATCTTATATTTTATCATTGTGACATATTTTCATGACAATTAAGTACATTTCTACGGAGCCCTTTATGGGACATGGTGGTGGGAAAAATTCGGGGTGAGTGGAAAAAAATTCAGGGTGGGAAGAAAAAATATTTTTCAAATGTTTTGCGTTCCCTCGAGAAACTTTGCATTCCCTCGGAAAACTTTTGGGTTCTCTCGCAAAACCAGTTGAGTTCGGACAAACTCTTCCTGTTTACTTTACAGCTTGTATGTTCACAATGGAAGGTTCATAGAGTTTTGTTTTGAACTTGGACTCAATAAAGTAATAGTTATACAGTCAGTGCTTAGTTCAAGGCACGGTTTTGGGACATTCTAAAACGCTCAATGTGGCTTATTAAAACATGAGGACCAAATTCGATAATAATAAATACTAATAAAATTATTAGGCTAATATTAATAACTTTATTAATAATATTACTATTAATAAAGCAGAATAGCCCAGAATATGAATGCAACGGATTTGGTATTTTTAAATCGCCATTTTCATTCATTAGCCTACCTTAAGCATTTTATGGGGGAGAAAAAGCTTACCTGCAGGGTGTTGCATTCATATTCTGGGCTTCTGCTTAGTAATATTATTAATAAGGTTATTAATATTAGCCTAATAATTTGATCACCTTTTATTATTATCGAATTTGGTCCTCCAGTGTCACTGTTTTAAAGCATTAAGCCACATTAAGCGTTTTAGAATGTCCCAAAACCGTGCCTTGAACTAAGCACTGACTGTATTTCTTTATACTTGAGTCCAAGTTCAAAATAAAACTCTATGAACCTCTCCATTGTGAACATACGGAGCTGTATGAACCACTGCAAGCTGTAAAGTAAACAGTCCAAACTCAGCTGGTTTTGCAAGAGAACGCAAATGTTTTGCGAGAGAAAGGAAAACATTTGAAAAATATTTTTTCCTCCCACCCCAAATTTTTTCCACCACAATGTCCCTAAAAGGGCTCCGTACATTTCCCTCTAAAATTACCGTGATGCATTTGGGTGTTTTACTAGCGAACAATTTTGTCATATTTATTATTTAATATTTGTAGTATTTCCTTATTTTCACATACAGTATTTTTACTGTATTAAAGTAAAAAAACTGTTCTTAACATTCTTTTTACATTACATTAATGAATTATCTTAAAAATTGTCATGATGACTCACAATGCAAAAGAGTAAAAATAAATAAACATTCAATCTAACATAAGAATAATGTTTTTTGAGCATTTTTATATGTTTGCTTATTTCTTTTGATTTTGGGGGGAATAATAAGACTTATGAGATTTATTCACACAAAATAATGCAAACAATACAAATATATTTCAAAAGAAAATTCAGTCTACACTTTACATATTTATAGATATGATAATGAGCAAACATTATGATAATGAGCAAACATGTTTTACAGTAGCACTATGGGTTAATTTGTAAATGGTTTAACCTCATTAATATTTAAAAGGTCACACTGTGGCCAATTAAATGCTTCAATATGGCAGGATATGTACAGGAATTTTGAGGTAATGTTCAGTCAGTATTTTCATAATATATTTAATTAGCTTTTTATTTAAATAGCTCAGTTATTCTGGAAATTGATTGGCTATTGCAGCTGTCAGTTACACAGTCTGATGCTAATTATGCAAAACTTGACCAATCAGAATCAAGCATTCCAGACAACCGTCAAATAATGTTAAAGGTGAATATGTAAAATCCACCAGATTGTTGGCAAACCGCTTTTCCAAACAATCTCTCCATCTGCTATTGGTTGAAAAAAAATCCATAGTCCCGCCCCAAGCTCACGCCATTGGTCAGGATGCTCAAATAAACAGAGCCATGTTATGACTGCAATCCAAAGAGTCTTTTTACATTGTTTGTCATGTAACACTTACAATGCCTCCTAAGAATTTGTCTGACCATGTCTGTTTTTTTCTCCAAATTTCAGATCTAAAGAAGAAGAATAAGTGTGACAGGTGCGACATTAATATCAACAGCTCAAATTCAATTTTTACCCAGCAGATTTCTCACTGGAATGCAACAAATCTGTTTGAGTGCTGCAGGTATGGATCATCTTCATCTTGGAGGTCAGGGTGAAGGTCTCTGAGGGTAATGCTCTTGCTCGTATCTTGACATCCAATTATTTAATTGGACAGACCTCTGTAATTTTATTTGACACTCACGTGCCCTTTTTCAAACCCCATCCTAAAGAGTCAATGTACTGCAGGCAACACAGCCTGCAAAGACCTTCTGAACGGTGTCATCTGGAAAACACTTCCAGATGTTCTGACAATTCAGCATCTTAATTATTTTTGCTCCATATTGCAGTTTCCACTGTGACAATTACTCAACAATCAGTCTAATCCTTTTGAAAACCAGTCAAAAATGATGTCAGTGATGTCAGCTGTCAACAAAGAGCCAAGAACGATTCTGAATGGCTGAATAAAACCGCTCAGTGCTGTTATGGTCTAAGTGACTGGAAATCAGGCTTGGACAAGCTTCAGAATCGGTAAATTGGCTTCCTTGCTACTGAATCTGAATTTAAATAGATTTTTATGACACAGCAGGTTGAAAAAAATAAATAAATAAATAAAAAAAGGCCCAGTGTACCATGTTAATATGAAGGAATTTTCTATATTAATTTTTCACAGATGTTTTACCAGTATTTTGAATTACATGTTGCATTGTGTTGTGTTTTAGAGCTGAAGGAAATAAGGAAGAAGGGTGAACATTTACTGAACAGCAACTCCAACACAATCACATAAGAAATGAATTTCTTTAGTCCAACTCAAGTTCCCAAAAGACACATGCTTCTTCAATCCCTCATATGTAAAATACAATTTTCTCAACAAATATTTAATACCATTTTCTATTAAACTGAATTTAATACTATCCGAACAATTAACACAGAGAGACAGACTTTAATTTGAGCATATATAGCCTGACACAATATGCACCACATTATTTTCAGATATCTTTATAAAAAAGGTTGATATCAGCATTTTTAATTACAGATAATATAAAATATTGAGCTACAAACATACAAGCGTACTAATAATAGCCTAGCTGTCACCTTTTATGTGGTAATTGTTTCCATCAAATAGCCTATTATTCAAAAATAGAAACACAAAAGAATTCATGAAACAGCACAAATATAAAATATAACATACTTTTCATAACTTGTTATGGTCAATATTTTAATCTAAATTGTTAATTTATAGACCTATAGGCTATACATGTCCCTGTTAAATTCAAAAACTGCAACATTTTCAGATTTGTGCACCTCATTTATTATTATTATTATTATTATTATTATTTTTATGTGGCATCACTGATTATCTAATGTTGTGGGAATGATTTCACGGCATGTTTTTGATCATAAAATACTGAGAAAAATGTAGTTATCGTTAAAAATTGCATTTACAGAAGTCATTCCATCCCGTAAATTTTAATTCAAATTATAATCTGCATTGTGTTTGCAGTAATTGAATAGGAATGTAAAAGGCATTCTCAAGTCAGTTATGAATGGCGCACATGCAGCCCAGTTCAATCACACGCTGCTTGTGTTTTTGTGTGCTTAATCATGTGGTTAGAGGGCGTTCACGTTTGAGCACAAAAACGGTTAGGAGTCTGTTCAGCTAACAAAGGGGAACGGTTCTCAGGTAAAATCCGTGACAATGAACTGACATCAAGCACATTCACTATTAAAAACATTCAACGTTACATAGAGTACAACTACGTTCAGTATTGTGCTCAAACGTTTCAGTAAACACAAATGTTAGAAAAGCGCGTGCAGCAAACAAACAGACACTATCCCATTCACCCGAACAACCTTTCAGTATCATTGCAGTCAGTTTCAGACTGCTACTGCCAGTGTTTTAAATCACTCCATTCTAGATTTGCATTGTCAATACATCATAAAAAGTCTCGTTTAAATTGATTCCATATAGTCGATATTTAGTGGCACCAATTGCGCGACCCAGATTGCGCCCCCCAAAATATTCGTTTTAAAGCAATAGTTTAATTCATTCATCGCGTAAACAATTCCCATCACTGTAACCGTTGAGAGATGGTTAACTCTTTATTCTCATTCCTAATGATATAAAAGTTGTCGCATGCCATTCCCTTACGCGTAAAGTTATGATAAATGCGGGTGAATAAGCGCTCAAATAACAGGGAGGGAACGTTTGTTGACGGAACGTACCCTTTTTTATCCCCCATACATTTGAATAAGCACGTATAGTCATCTAAACACACTGTATGTCTGAATGAGGCTGAAGCGTTTGGGTGATCAAAGGCGATACGTCATTACGAGCTGCAGCTATTGGCTGGATTCCGCTCCTTTTTCTCCACAATTTGCAACCACGACCGGTCTTCGCCTCCGGAGCAGCGACATCCCACAGTAGAGGCAGGTAAACCACCGGTTTTAATGTAGATCTTCGCATGCTCATTTGATTGATGAAGCTAGTTATCTCTTTTCCCTGTTTATGGGCTACTTGACGGTTTTCCTCAGACAGTCATTGACGAGCAGCCCTGCTGCTGGCTGAACTGAAGGAATGCCGCAGTTGAGAAACGAACGCAGAAGCAAATAAATGCTTTTTGTAATTGTCAAAGACTAGCTTGGGGGAAAGGAGCACGGGTTGAGATAATAGCTAGAACGCGGTATTGTTTGCGCACAAACGCCGCAAAGTTCGCGACCGGCGAGCGCGCCCTTCAGAGGCTCGCCAATTCAGCAGATCGCGTTTGTTCTTGAACAGATTGTGTGTTTGTGCGTCAAAAGGTGCCGGTTTGAAAGTGTTTTAAAGGACGGTTTCTAACGTGACTAGAAATGCAATTGATCTTTCTGCGCACATGCTCTTTTCTAACGCTGAATTCCTCATTGGATCTATTTTAGGTGGACTTATTTCCCTCAGGAGAAATGAAGGCAATATAGCGCGCGCATTCGCAGGGCTGGACATTTCTGTTGGCTTTCAGTCTCCTCGATTCTTCCCTGCTATACAGACACTGCCTGAACCGGACTAAATGAGTGCCAGGACCTCGGAGAGACTGGCGCTTTCCATTCCCCATTGTGCCTTAAACGGAACCGCTCTGGCCGGCAATGGCACCTGCTTTGACCGGGTGGATCAGCTGTTCCAGGCGTTCTCCTCCACCGTCGTGCTTTTTGTGCTCATCGCGATGATCGTTGGGATAATATTCGTGTCCATCACGACCTTCCACTTTCACAAAAGCAAGATGAAAAAGCGCAAGATTCAGAAAGCCCAGGAGGAATACGAGCGCGACAACTGCAGTCCCAAAGCGGCCAAAGGCAAACCGGTGGTCCGGCAGTGCATCATGGTGAGACCCCCCGCGGCAGTGCGCAAAAGTGATCCAAACGCGGAAGACCCTGGCGTGACAGAGGACAAGAGACACTCGGGACAGACCAAGGATGAGGACTTGTTGGAATCGGTCGCTGTGTCTTGATAACGCAGTGCCAGCCTTTGGAGGACGCTGTAAATAACCTCTGTATTCCTATGATATTACCTACGGAATATATCGATTCTTTGTATAAGCATTAGAGTTGATAAGTTTTCATCGTGGAAGCAATCTAGGAACGGTTTTCAGTGGTTTTTGAGAAGGACTGAGGGAGACTAAGGACTGCTGATGGAATTTCTATCGTAATTGTGAGCCAATCCTAACGGGATCGAACTAAGAGAGCATTGAGTAAGATCCTACTGGATAAAATGAAATGAGAAGGAATTCATCTAACAGGATTTTATTGAATATTAATGGAATAAGTACGAATCAATGCCAATGAGATTGAGCAGAAACCCTCCAAGAATCAAATAAGCTTGTAATTTCTTGGCGAACTGCATCAGATTTGATTGAATATTAATTGATGGGATCAAATGAGAATCTCATAAAAATAAAATAATAATAATAATAATAATAAAGAAAATTATTGGGGGGAAAAATCAAATACTTAATCTAAAAGGATCTTACTGAATATTAATGGAATTTCTATCATAATTCCAAGCCAGTCCTATAACAGGATCAAACAAGAGAGTATGGCATATATGATCCTATTGGAAAAGGTTAATTTAAGGAGTTAATCTAACAGGATTTTATTGAATATTTATGGAATTTCTGTCATAATTAGGAGTCAATGCATAAGAGATCCAACAGAAACCCTCGATGAATTCTGGGAAAATGACATTAATCATTTAATCCACTAGGATTTTATTGAATTTTCATCATTTTATTGATTTTGAAAAAAAAAAAATAAAATAAAAGATAAAAATTAAAATTCTTGGGAGGAAAATCAATTAGTTAATCTAAAAGGATCTTACTGAATATTAATGGAATTTCTATCATAATTCAGATGCAATCCAAATGGGACTAAACAGGAATCCTCTATCAATCAAATAAGATCATACATAGAATTAAAATTCTGGGGGGAAAAAGACATGGATTAGTCAGTCCATTTATATTATAATTTAGAGCATAATGTGTAAAAAACAAAAACAAAAACAACAACCTCTAAGCAACAAATTCAGTAGGATTTTACTGAATCATAATTTGGAGCCAGCCCAAACTGGATCAAACATGAATCATCAACAAATCAAAGAACATCCTTCTGGATGAACTGAGATGTCTGTTCTTTTTCTCAAGCCTCTTTTAGTCAATGTTTTTTCAGAATTTCAGTTAATCCAGTAGGATTTTGTTTTGTCCCATTAAGACTACAAATTATGATAGATCTGCCATTAGCGTTCCTTTAGGACACAGGCCCAGCACATGCGGATCGTCTCGTCCACTCTTCTCCATATTGTTGTGCCACCAAGAGGAATAACTGTAAACAGGGACAAATTCACCATGGACAAATGATGGACCTGCTGCCAGTATTTCAGAGTTTATGCTGAAGGAATAGTGAAGTTCCTCAAAGTTAAAGAACGGTTCTCTTGTATAAAGTCTGTACAGACGCTGTCCAGTGCTGAAATCAGGACAGAGACGACGGTCTTCTTCATGTAGAGCCTCAACACAACTCGCAACAGTTTTCCTTTGTTTTGGGTTTCAGAAACTCTTAGGTGTTACTCCTTTAGGCAACATTGTTGTTTCTTTTGACAAATATTGGGATTTTCCTTTATCTCAGTGGCTTTCTCAAGATAGAAGCGCAATTCGTGCCATACTGGC
>JAFVLL020003154.1:0-42500 GCA_021397915.2 Tor tambroides | reverse complement strand
CCAAATGAAATTAGTAAATGAGCGTCCGCTGATGAAATATTAACATACAGCATTTCAGCTGTGTGATAATAAATGACATTATCCGTATCTGAAACCTGCCTTGCTGCTCAGTCAGACAATGACTTAACAAAAAGTATTTCTGTATGAAAGTACTTCCAATTAAACTGGTTTCAGACTGATTTCCAGAGCATCATCATATCATGTTTAATGACCTAGAACAAATTCAAGTGAGCTTTAGAGATAAGCAAGTAAATATTTCATAACTGCAATCTTACTGTAGAAATGGAATCATAAGTGAAAAAAAGACAAACATTTACAAATTAATTTACTTCTCTCAACAGCTCCATCAGACAACATTTTTAATCTTTTCACCAATGGAAAATGGCATAAACAGGATATTATTATTATTATTTTTTATTTGCAGCAAAAGAAATTTATACTGCCTTCAAAAACCAACTAGATGAACAAACACATGATGTTACACAAACGTCGAGTTACCATTTTCCCTGTTTTAGACCTAGCAAAAACCTGTTCACAATATCACGCATAGATGCCAAATAATAACATTCATTTACATGTCAGGGACTATATTTTTTATGTTTTTGAAAGAAGTCTTATCTGCTCACCAAGGCTGCATTTATTGAATCAAAAGTACAGTAAAAATAGTGATATTGTGAAATATTATTACCAGTATTGGGGAAAGTTACTTTAAAAGTAATATAGCATTACTCTGTAAGAAGTAACTAATTCTGTTTGGTTACTTATTTATTTTTAATAACAAAAACCCCAAAAGTTATATTTTTGGCACCTGTAAAGGCCCTTTCACACCAAAAGTGAAATGAATAAGCCTCAGGCTGAAAGAAATGCCTCTGCACCTCACTGCCAATTTCTCTCAGCACAGAGACAGAGGAGTTGTCAGTGAATACATGGAAAAACAAAGTAATTTGCATTGCATATTTGAAAAAGTAACTCAGATATTTCATTGTAAATGTAAAAGTAATGTGTTACTTTACTAGCTACCTGAAAAAACTAATCTGATTACGTAACTTGTGTTGTGCTGCTTAATAATTTTGTGAAAACAATACCATTTATGTTCCAGGGGCCTACAAATGATTAGAAAATTCAAAATAGCAGCATTTTATTTGGAGTTTTTTACTTTTCTACTTTTTACTATTTTCAGTTTTTTATTTTTCTTACTTTTGATCAGTTCAATGCATTCTTGCTGAATAAAAGTAAATTGCCTTAAAACAAGTAAATAAATAAATGAATTAATAAATACAATTCTAGAAATAAACATTTTATAAATTCTATAAAAAAAACAAATTTGAAATACTGAAATTTGAAATACAAAATTTGAAATGCTGTAAATTGCGATTTATTACATTAAAACATATCTTTTAAGTTGATTAGAACAGTTCTGCCTCAGATACTTGACCCAATCATTGCACATGGAAGTGAAGTGGAGAAAACTTCCAGCCTGACAAAAGACACAAAATGATGCCCCGTGTTTATCCAAATATGTGAAATTATTGACAAATGTGCGTCGCAAACAGAGACACCATATATGACCACAGGATGAACGATTAACATGAAAAATGTTGAAATCAATGATCCCTGAAGCGATGATATAACCACAGCTAGCGTGATATGATGAAACCATCCCTGAGCGCTGACAGTCGTGACTGATGTTACTTGATATGCTTCTCTCCCAAACACATTTGGTCTTGCTAGAGGCAAACTAAATGAGAGAAGGCATAATTACCCAGCAAGACAAGGCAGCATGTCTCCTGACTACTGTGGCAATCTGTCAGTGTCAACAGTATTGGTGTTTTCCTCTCTCTGTTGCTCTGGGAATAGTTTGTGAAGTAAGCTCAGTTCAGAGAGGCCTGTATATGGCTGGCTGTGCATTAGAGCTAATTAAGAAACCCATGCATTTACTTTTAGCATTTAATAACCCAAACGCTAAATAGTTTCAGCTCACCATCTACTGTAACCTTGCCTTTTCTCTTCAACACTGATATGAAACGAAGGCAGTTAGTGCTGAGAGATGCTGAGTGTCCGTCCGCAGAGATGAGTGCCGGATCTGCTTCCTCAGGCGCCCCACATTGATCCTGCTGGGGCTAAATTTAGATCTCTTTGACTTATGGTACGGCGGGTTATTGCTTTTCGCTGTATACAGATTTAAAGGTTTCACATCAGCTTCTTATCACTGCTTTTACATGTAGGGATGACCTGTCTGTCAAGAGGATGTTGACACAAAACAAAGAACAAAGGCATAATGAAGTGATTTCTCTAGCAGTGGCTTTGTATGACAAGTCATCATGCATTTTATATGTTTTATACAATTTATTAATCATAATTTCTGACTGCCAAAGAATAGTTTGGATTAGGAAAGTGCCAGTGTTCAAATTCTGGCTGATATGGATAAGCTGTTAATTATTTTTATTTTATGACTGATAACTGAAAAATGGCTTTTGTTAAAATTCTATACTAATTTGTCTAAACCTATTAAAAATAAAACACTTAAATATAAAATTTTCAAGAGCTAAAATCAAGAGAGGAACATGCACAACTAAATATATAATATCGACCAATATGATCCATTTAAAAGATTTGGTATTAATTTATTATGCATTTCTAGTTTTGAGATAATATCATGAATGTTTTATGGGGTCACATTAAGACAAATTTTGGTTCACACTTAAGTTGCTTTTAAACCAAGCAGCTTTCTGTTAGTCAATGTGGCAAATTCATGTGATTCACTTGAACATGAATGAACTTCATGCTTATTTTTTTTTCTAAAAATCATCATCATAATATATATATATATATATATATATATATATATATATATATATATATATATATATATATATATTATATATATTTTTTTACTATGAAGGGCCAGAAAGATAACATTTTATTGATGGATGTGGGGCAAAGGTAAATGTTGCATTCAGTTGTTATAATGTTATATTAAAATTTTCATTTTTAATATAAAATTCTAATGAAATGCACTTATATTCCCTACCTTTCAAAGCAATAATAATAATAATAATAATAAAAAAAGTTAAAACAACTGCAGAAATATTATTAGGGGCCAAGCACCAAAGGTGCGTAGGCACCTCTTGTATCCGTTAGATTTCTTCTTCTTCTGTTTCTTCCGCTCTTGACTCTATGGCAGCCCAAAGAACCGCTTGCAGGAAAGTTGTGAAATTTGGCACACTGATAGAGGAGTATCTGAACTGTCACCATAGCAAATTTGATGTCTCTAACTCAAACTCTCTAGCGCCACCACTTGTCCAAACTTTCACTCATCTTTATGCTAATAACTTTTGAACCGTAAGGTCTAGAAGCAAAATTATTTTTTCCTCTGAAGTTTTTTTTGCTACTTTTTAATAGTTCGAAAAACCTACTTTTTCGAACTTGTCCTTGATGTGTTTGAAAAAAATTATACCAATTATGCCAAAATTGGCTGAACTTCCTGTCCGCCATTTTGATTAATGTTGAAAACCTACTTTTTCAAACTCCTCCTAGACCGTAGGTCTGATTTTCACCAAATTTGTCTCGGATCATCTTCAGACCAAGCTGGCAAAAAGTTATGGATTTCGTGTCGATATATGAAACGATATATTTTCGGTTAATGCATCAAGAAATTTGCTGGAAAGATGCCAAACTGCATCTGAGGCTTTATCTCTGCAAAGGATTGACATATTGACACCAAACTTTGTATGTGCCATTATCACCTCAAACTGACTATGCCACATTGACTTGATAACAGCACCACCTGTTGGTCAAATGTGATAAGCCATTAAATTATATTACTAGTAGTTGTATATGATTTTTCTGCCATTTTGACTAAAAACATCTTAAAATGGCTTCAATTACTAATTGCTGCAGTTGGTCTGATGCTTGCTTCTATGGTGCTTGGCCCCTTAATTCAATAGCCCCTCACTGCAGAACAAAGATCCAGGGGGTGGGGTTGGATCCATGTCCAGGGGGTGGAGATTGGTAGGTTTAGGGGTGGGGATGGGTGGGTTTAGGGATCAGGGGGTGGAGACGGGTAGGTTTAGGTCTATGTAAGGTGGGAGGAGTTGGATCTAGATCTAGATCTGGATCTTGTGTTCTGCAGTGAGGACCATCTCCCTTAATTGCTGCTTGCAGCTATATTTGATATTGTTATTCTTTCTACTAGCAAATTGGTAGCAGAAAAACTGAAATATTACAAGTATGAAAAATGTGTTTTAAGAGAGTTTGCTTTCACATGGCCAAAGTGTCCACAGTTGAAGAAACACTCAGACACCAGATTAAAGCTATATCTCATCATGTCTGTCTGTGAAAGCTGTTAAGAGTGAACAAAGTGGAGGAAGGGGGTGTTTGAAGGTTGAGGAAGCACTTGAAAAGCCAGCACTATCTTTAGGCCTCAACACCCTGCTGCCTCTCGACTGCAGAAAGACGTAAGAGAGATGATTGCTTCTCATAAAATCAGAAAATTCCCAGGAAGCAATTATTAAAAAGAGGTATATCCAGCTCCTCTGGAATTCATATGATAAAACCCACATGAGGACGTGAACTCCCTTCAAAGTCATAAAAGCCTAAAGGACTGTACATGACTGCTAATGGAAAATTCTTCCTTTGAGTGTCAATTAAGATCCTATTGGATAAACAGAAATTCTGACAAATAGGAACTGATTCTTGTGGGATTCTCAGTTGATTCAATTAGAATCCTTTAGGACTGGTTCCAAACTATGATAGAAACTCCATTAGAATACCATTAACATTCTTTATTAGTGAAGAAATTACTATTTTCTCTCGTGCACCTGTTCTCTTCTTGAATAAACTGGTTGTACTCTGAAAAAAAAGTTTATACATTTCAGTTTTTGTTAAGATTGACTTTATCTATAGGAACTAATTTTAATGAATTTAATTAAATGATTGTAATTAAAAAGATCACCCTCAGGGTTTTTCTGTTTATTAATATATGTCGCCTTTCAAAATGTCTTTCCCATTAAATCAGCCCCTAATGAAGAATTATGAGGGGTTTACAAGCAACGTGGTGTCATTCTGCTGTGATTATTAATCTTCATCTATAGCCCAAAAGATGAAATTCTAATATACGCAGATGCCTATTCAGCTTTCATCTGCGACCGGGTATCTCAGAAAACAGTAGAATTCAATTTCAATGATAATTACAAATGATAACACCAAAAGAAGGGAATGTCTCTCCTCCGTTCTTCTGCAGAGAGCCGCTTATTTTAGCTGTCTGGGGACGGAGATTGGAAGAAACAAGCCAAGCACTTTCAGATACAATTTAAAGCGAATCCCAGAGCACTGCTCTAAATTGCAGAGTTCCAATAAAAGCCCTTGGAGGATTTTAGTGAGCTTGAAGGGGATCCTTGTCGAGCAGCGACTCGAACAGATATGTCACACGATGGCCAGTCTGGTGCAGACAGACTTTTGACCATGCAGTGGCATGATGTCAGGTCCACATTGCAGCTTATTCTGGCCAAAAAACGCCTACATAGAGAGGAAGAGACCATCTCACTGACACATAAAGCAACAACCACAGTTTATTTGACTTAGATTTTATGTGTGGGTGTATCTGAAATAGTTTGTACCGCAAAAAAGATCCAAAAGTAATAATAGAGGGCTGCAGTGATGGCGTATTTTTGTAGGCCATCCCGTAAGTTGGCATCAGCCTGGTTCCTTCGACAAAAAAACTTTTCCATTTGCCTTTGGACTAGTGCTGAAAATAAGCCTTGTGGCCAACAAAAGTTTATGAATCTTACAAGTGTTGTTTATCATGATAGTCTTTACAAATGAACACAACTTTTAGACATTTTGAAGCCTAAATGTAAAAAGCTTAACATAGGCTATCTTAAGCTTTGACATCAGGATGATGGAGTCGGAAATGCTAAACGCTAACTTGTTTCTCACTGGTCAAAAATATGTCATCACTCCCATTAAGAAGAAGAAATTCTATAAAACAAATCTTTAGGTAGTTTAACACAGTCTCTTACATTCTTAAAAATAAAGGTGCTTCACGATGCCATAGAATAACCTTTTTTGCCTAAATGGTTCCATAAAGAAGCTTTAACATCTGAAGAACCTTTCTGTTTCACAAAAGCTTCTTTGTGGCGAAAGAAGGTTCTTCAGATTATAAAAAGGTAAGAAAAAGATGGTTCTTTAAAGAACCTGTGACTGAATGGTTCTTTGTGGAACCAAAAATGGTTCTTCTATGGCGTCGCTGTGAAGAACCTTTTAAGCACCTTTATTTTTAAGAGTGTATTATTATTACTTAAAACGAAATAGAAAATGTATTTATTTATTTTTTAAAAGCTTCACTGCTTAAGATTTTTTTTCAAAAACTTTTGTTTGCTGAAACAGTGTCATGTGGTGCAACCAACATACATATCATGCTGAACAAAAAACATAATGAGACCCTCATGACTGTTTCAAGGTCAATAGGTCCCTTAAAATATCAAATTATTTGACCTTTTTATGACAAGAAAAATTGATTGTAAAATGTCATGCGGTGCAACTACCCAAAGCCCTATTGATATTTGTGACTATAGTTAATGATATTTGTAAAACAACACTTTTTATCATGACAAATGTATTTAAAAACATTTTATATAATAATGATCAAAATTTGACCACTCACTTCAGAATGTGATGAAAATGATATAATTTTTTACTTCATGGTTGCATCACATGATATTTTAGGGCCATTATAGGTATGCATTTAGGAGACACTTTGACTTACATTGTATTCAAGTTACACATTGTAGAATATCAGAGACTGAATCAGACAAATTTAAGATGCGATTAGAACATTGAAACATGAGGAGCTGGAATTCCACCAAGGAAACAGAACAACGTCATAAATCTGTCCAGATCCTAGCTGCAACTAATCTGAAGCAAGCAAACTAACCGACTCTTTCACAGAACAGCTTGCAACATTGAGACAAAAGAACACTTATAAATAAGCCCAACACAGGAAGGAGATCGTCAAATTTGGGGCAAGCAATCAAGACTGATGGTCAAAGAGATGGCCAATCACATGTAAACCTGTGATAGAAAGTCAAGAGCTACAGACTCTCTTGGGCGGGTCTCTACCCCCACAAGACAAAGACTGAGACTGAAAATTCCTTAGGAGACCTTTTAACCTTTCTCTGGTCGTCACAGAACATGCCTCTTATTCTCCATAGAACTACACAGAGACAATCTCTCCATATGCTACGAAAATCATCTTAAAGGGACTTATGAATTATTTCTCTGCATAGAAATAACCCATATCATGTATGTAACCCACACAATTAACTATCATGTTTTAATCAAATATTAGGTATGTCTTTTTAATCATTATTGAATAAGCTGAAGGATTCATATGCTTGTTTGGTATGTATGAGTTTGAAAATTCATGCTTTAAATGTTTCTTCCAATCAATTCTTTGTCAAATGTACCATAGTCTTGTTTGAAGAAATCTTGTTCAAAAGTATACTTTGCAAGAGCCTGTAAAATTCGGACCATGTGACTGATCAGATAACATGTTGATTTATGATCGGGGGAAGAAACAGAGCATCACCCCAAGCTAAGATGATATCTAATTGGTCAAGACGTCCAGATGGGACGGTCTGAAAGCCGAGTTTAAAAACTCAGAACACCATCAAACTCTCTCTTAGCTCTCTTACTTTTTCTAATCTCTTCTCTTTTGCCACCGCGTTTTGACGCTGCTCTTTGAGCGCCATGTGCTCTGGCCCACGTGCCAGTTGCTACCACAATGAGAAGAAAAACCACCTAGTCTCGTTACATCCTTTTATTTTTATTCTTTTATTTTTAGTTTCTTTTCTTTCCGTTGAGTTTCGTGTGCTAAGTTAAGTTTGCCAACGCCGTGTCTCCGAGTCCGACCTCGAGCGCCCGTCTAAACTTCAACCAGCCCACAACTCCGCAACTTCAGCCAAGAGCCATTGGCTACCCAAGACGTCCCTTCAACGACTACTGAACTTCCAACCAATCCGCAACCTGGGAAAACCCCTTTCTGCAAAGACGAGGACAAAAGGGAATCCCTTAGCAACGCAAGCAAGTAAAACAACTCCAGACTTTTAGCTGGATTGGTGCATTTAATATGAATTTTAGCCTCATTGAGAAACTCAATGCGAGGGTTAAATAAGTGATTGATGGTTGTTCAGGTCTAGGCAATTGCACATATTGCTGTAAACTTGGGATTTCACATTTCCTACTCTTAACTCATCCTTTCCTTACTTTCTCTCTTTCCTGCAACGTGTGAATGTGTGAATGCTTGTGTTCATGTGTTAGTTTAGTTTATGTCTTAGGTTTATATAAATAAAATCTTGTTTATATTGAAAAGAGAAGTATCTTGTGTTTTGTGCTCACAATTTAATGTCTTAATCTGTCGATCTTGTTACTGTGCTATTAAATAGTGTTTTCAATATCCAGTGCAGAGTTGATTGTTATACGGATCCTTCAGTGAATCGCTGCCACCTCAGTGATCAGCCGTAAAACAGCGATTCTGTTCAAATTCCCTATAAAATCACAAATGATTCCCTTTGAGCTAAATTAAACTATTTCCTTTAAATTAAATATTACGTATTTTACGTTACAACATTTACATTTTATAGATTCTTACCCATGGTCTAAGTTTTGAGCTCCAGGAAATGATAATTAATCTATTAAATACCATAATTTGTCATACCACTGTGCTACCATTAAATTCAAACTTTTCTTGGAAATTGTATAAAATGTTTAAAAAAAAAACAATAAAAGAGTACATTTCTAAGAAATATGGATTTTAGACCAGAATTTTTACTATTGTTTATAGTGAATACTTTTCTTTGTCATTGATCCAGGTGCATGAAAATTTAATTTACTTCCCAAATGTGTAAGGCTGGTCTCCATATTGTTGAAAGAGAGTCTGTGCATTTAAAGACAATTCAAATAGACTAAATAAAGTAGTATTACTGAGGCATGGAAAACTCAAAAAAGTATTTGTTGCCTTGATTACTTGTCAACAGTTCCTTTTTTACAGTATGCAAAGGAACTGATGTACTTTGCATTTAAAGATTTGTCAATGCCTTTTGACCTTTTCCTTTTTGATCATGCTTAAGGATTGAGAAGAGTATTCCTTAAGTATTGAAGTGCAGTAAACAAGCTTAAGATGTCTGACTTTAATGAGAGCCTCTTTGTTTTTCTCACACTTAACAAGCATTGTACAGTCTTTACACTTTGGTGAACAATTCTGAACTGTCTGGCCTCAAAACTAGACATCTTTATTGTACCAACCTACTCTTGCTCTCGAGTCGGCGCTGCTCATTTCCATAGAAACAGACCAAATTAGCACTCAGCCTTGTGTATCAGAGTTTTTTCTTGCTATCTCAAATAAATAAATGCATCTAAGAAGAAGAAAATACAGATGGAAAATGTCACCATTTTCTTCATTTATGCATGGTGATTAATTTACCACTTTTAGCACAAGCATTAGAAATGCATTCCTGCCTGCATTGCTGTAGTGAGGAGAACGCAGACGTCGACGCTGATTAGCGTTTTCACTCACATGTTGGGATGTGGTTGTCTGTGATGATTTACATTACAAGAGGATGAAATTTTAATCAATGGAAACGGTGTCTACAGCAGTTCTTCTGAGAGCCATTAATGAGGACTGATAGCAGGAAAAACGCTCCACCCAAACATCTTGCGAGACATAAAAGCAGCATCAGCAAAATGTGCTGGGTGAGGAAGAGCCAGACAGATGGAGAGGGAGAGAGAGAGAGACGGTAAATGAGACGCAGTAGTCATGGATATGAGGCAGAGGAGGGGTGATCAAGAATGAGAGAGATGTGTGTGTGTGTTCAGTATGTGAATTAGACACCAAAGACTTCACTATGACGCTGAGTCAAACCAATCCAGGTCATTAAAACACAACAAAGACTCAAACAATGTGCTGAGCCGAGGGGGTACATGGCCTGAATTTCACATTTTATTATGACCATATTCCACATTAAAATCAAAAGAAAATAATATATTTTTTAATATTTAAAATATAAAAATTTGGCTTAATGCAAGATGCTGCAGGCAAAAACATTACTAGTTCATGCATTGGTAAGTTGTGAGATTTGGGCTATGGCTTTTCATAGCATGTTATTTCATACAAGTGGAAAGAAAAATCCAAAAAAGTTAAAAAATCAAAATAAGTTAAAAAAAGTTTGCAATTTTTAATTATCAACTGGGAAGTTATAATAATATCTATTTGTTTCTTTTTTTATTAGTTACTTTTTTTTAAACACCTCTGTTCCTGCAAAACTTTATGGTAACACTTTATTTTCGATAGTCCTTTTTAGACATTCTACTAACAGTAAGTAACTTTGCAACTACATGTCAACTAGCAGTCATTAGAGTATTAGTAGACTGTCTGCTTAATATCTGCTAACACTTTATTTTGATGGGTCCACAACAAACAACATACTGACTGTGAGAAACTTTGCGAGTATATGTCAACTTATTCTACTAACCCTAAACCTAACCTACTGAGAGTTAGTAGACATGTAGTTGCAAATTAATGAGAATTAGTTGACATGTAGTTACAAAGTTACTTATGGTTGGTAGAATGTCTAAAGTGGACTATCGAAATAAAGTATAACCAACTTTATTGATATTTAAACACATCTCCAGTCTGTGTTTTGTTAAAATGATTAAATATGCAAGTGAAGATTTGACTGTCATGTAATATTTCCACACTCTGTGTTATTTTCCACCCAGTGAATTAGAAGTCTGCATGTGTAATTTCCGAACGAGTGCTTGATTCACTTTTGTGGAGAGGCTTTTGTCTGTAATTGGCTTTAATTACAAGCAAGTTAATTTTATGAACACATAATCAGCATTTCTTCTTTTATATAGTTTTCAGCAATGCATAATTAATACATAATTGCCCGCTTGGAAACACAAACTGCTCTAAGTTCACTTTATTACCACAAACGATCCACAGGATTCAAGATGTTATGGACAAAATAAGGTGTTATAATTTACATATCATTTTCATTTGCATATCACAAATTAGAATTTTTGTTCTATGAAAACAAACCAGCACATTTAGACAGACCCTGTTAATTGATGTCAGATCAAAATGCTTTATTGGAAGGGTTATTGCATTTTTGTCTGATGAACAATAAAAAAGTCCTATAAACTTTCACTGAATAAGGAAAGCAAGACATCAGCGATCAGAATATCATTGAGACATGATGGTGAGTTTTTTTTGACTTGGACAAGTAAAAGTGGAATACACTACATTACTTTTTAAATCAAATAAAAAATGTAATCTTGCCAACTTTGTAAGTTTTGCCTCATTAGGGTTGCTATATCTTGCTATAAAAAAATAGCAAATAAGAACAAGCTAAACTTAAATCCAAACGTGTTATCTTGGAAACAAGCCAAATACCGAAATATTGCGATCTGCACTTGCCTATTTTATTTAACTCCATAAACTGGATCACTTTAAACTGGATTTATATGCTTAATAAGCACCACTACAAAACTCTTCAAGGGCATGCTCTGCAAAGCAACCTTACAAACAAAAATAAAACACGATGGTTCTGGCAATGGTGGTTTAGTTAAAATCACCAAACATATCAATTCTTTGGTCGCTGTTATAGTATTTTGGTCAAAAATAGTGGATACCAAACATGCAAGATGCCAGAACATTGCTATAGTTATCACGATATCAGTCTCAGTGTTGCCAATTTAACGACTTTCCAGACAGCTTTAGTGACTTTTCTTCTTGTTCTTCTTGTTTTTTTTTTTTTTTAGAAAAGCTACTATTGACATTTCGAGTGACTTTTTGGACAGAGCTTAATTACTTTCTGAGAATCGCGTTGAGCAAAAAGGTTTTGCTTTCCATTGTCTGACAACAGACAACATATCTAAATGAGAACAGCTTTATTGAGAATTCAGCTGTTATTGTATGTGAGCACAGAGAAAAGGGGAGAAGCAAATGGATGGAAAGCAGAGGTGTAAAGAGGACCTGAAAACTATACTTGAGTAAAAGTACAGATTACTCCACTACAAATTACAAGTAACCAATTCCAAAACAGCTTGTGTAAAATTCTTAGAGTATCTGATTTTGACAGTACTCAAGTATTTTACTTATAATAAATATAGGCTCAAAGATGCACTAGTCAAAGAGACATGCCAGTCAAAAACTGTAACGTTGTGGAGAAGCTGGGGAAAACAGGCAGCGGCAAGGACCTATGTGCAGGTTTTTAAGTAAAAATTAGAACAAACAATAAACCAAAAATCAAAGGGAGTAAAGAACAGAATGCTGGTCAAACAGACAACCGTTATATTCAACAACTCACAAAGAACTAAATAAATACTAGGGCTGTATATACAGTATACAGGAGGCTAACAAGCTGAACAAGATAACAAGACACACCAGGGGAGACGAATCAAGGGGAACCAATCAACAAATGGACTACAAACTGACTACAAATACCACGGGAGACAGGAGGCAGACAAAAGTCCAGTCTTAAGAAGTCATCCAGAACTCACCATAAATCATATTTTTAGCATACTAACAAAGTGCATAGCAACATGCTAACACCTTTAGCAACCTTATAGCAACAACCTACAACTACAACCTTATGTCAGCTACTTACAACAGCCTAGTATTGTGGCGATGAGTTTTGCACTGGCAAGCGCTGCTGACATTTTGTTCAGAACATACAAATCTCTTACTTTTGCCACTGCAACTTTAATGAACTGCTCTGAAAAAAACTAGTAATTTTATGCTTACAAATCATTCAGCCTGGTGGCACAACAGTTTATTTATTCAAATGCCACAGACGCTCGTTACACTGAATATTGCAGTCTTACATCATGAATGGTTCAGCTTCAGGGTGATGTGTTTGGGTGTTAAATTGCTTGACAGTAGAATAACATAAAATGCACAGATCTGACATTCATTATCAGAGCCTTATAATAGTTCATGTTGTATAACAGCAATTTCTGTGAAAGTGTCCCTGGTGTGGGTGATCACGACTGAGGTAAAGGTAGGCAGGTAGGTTTCATAATACTTACGTACTTTGCATATTTTAATAAAAAAATCACATTTTGTGGGTGTGCATGAATAGTTCTTATTATGTGTGCAAAATGTTTTATGGTAAATAACATGGTACTGCACATAATTCTCCAGAGGACTCATGGCAGAAATGTAAAAAATCAGCTTACAACCATAAAAAATTCCATAAAGGTTTGTGTGAGTGATTAATAAAATGTCTGTATGCACACACACACACACACACACAAGGTTATGGTAAAAAAGAATGAACTATGCAGCAAAGCTGTTGTCTTTATGCTGTTTCCCACATGAAGATCTCACTTAAATAACTATATAACTTTTTAGTCTATAAATGTCTAAAATAAATATGAGCATCTCACAACTGAATTTGCTGTAACACTTTAGATTAGGGAACACATACACACTATTAACTAAGAATTTTCCCTCAATAAACTCCTAATTTGCTGTTTAGTAAGGTTGTAGTTATGTTTAGGTATTGGGTATCGTTAAGGGATCTAGAATGTAGTCAGACATCAATATGTGCTTTATAAGTAACAGAGGGAGATGAATTTGAGGATGCAGTTGCTTGTAGAGAGGTGGGGTTTAAGTGAACTAAATGACTAAATCAACAGAGAAAAGTATGCTATTTTCACTGGATGCCTGACATATGACATTTTGATTTAAAATTACAAGGTAAAAAAATTTTAAAATTAAAAATATGCATGAGTAAATTGTTAAAAATAAGATCAATAACATGTATTACAAAAAAAAAAAAAAAAAAATCCAAATGTACAATTTTTATTTTTCTCTAAGTAAACTATTCAACTTCTGTGAAGAAATTATTCAGACACTGGATAAAGATGAAACAAGAACTTTGGAAGATTAATGGATGTATGCTATTCATTGTACGCTATAGGGAAAAAGTTGTCAATTTACATTGCACTATATAGTTTTAGCTGTGTTTTAATTGTTAATGTATATACATGAGAAAATACAGTATATATGAAAAAACTTGTACACATGCTGTAAGAAAATTGTAACATTTCTGTCTTTATAAATCCTGATTTGTTCTTCATTTCACAAAAAAGGACTGAATGTGATCATGCATGCATTTAAAACAGGAAAAAAAAAAGTGTATTAGCCAAGTGTTAATTTTCCTTCGTCAGTGTAATGGCAGTGAGGATAAAGACAGCTCGAAACAAGCAGACACATGTGGCGTCATTTCACACCCAGAGCAGTAGAGGATGACCCATCAAGATGTTCCCACCATATGACCGCTAATGTGTTACAGCATGATCCTAATCTGCTGCAAAACACAACCAATTAAGTACAAAGACTTTACACGTTTATATTTCTCCGTCTAACACTTGCTAAAGGCAGGAAATTTTTACTGTCCTCTTGCAGCGAGGAAATGAGAAAGTCCTTTTTATTGAGCTTTTAGTTTTTTTTTTGTTTTAGAATGAGCTTTGAGTTCATAATAGGCATTCAGGCATGTTTGATAAAAGTGTCAGAAAGTGTGAATCAATGTTTGCAGACGAAAACTGTTATATGGAGTAGATGTAAAAGAGGTATTTTATAGTAGGTTTTATAACTGTACTAGACGTTTTATAATTAGTAATATGGGCCAGGAGGCAGGCTATACGTCCCAAGCACTGGTGGATGCAGAGCTTGGTCCACCACTGAACTTACCAGCCATGGCCTTTGTGGTCCCAAGTCCAGTGGTCCTGGAGGTCTTTTCCACTGTTGGCTGCTCTTCCTGTAATGGTGTGTTTGGGCTGCACACACTTCCCCATCTCCTTCCTCCTCCTGAGGTGGCGGCATCCATTATAGCTTTTCCTGAGGCTATGGCATCTGCTCTGTGAATGCTCCCTGACATGACTATGGAAACCTTCCATTCACTTTCTGTGCTCATATATATATATATATATAAACAGTATCACATGAGTAGCTGTGTGATATTGTTCTATATCAGCATGGATTTGATTCAGCTGTAGGTAATCACAGTCATGCTGATATAGAGCAATATCACATGGCTACGAGTGTGATATTGTGTTTAAACAACAGTTCGACAACACAAGTGTGTAAATAAATAAGAAACAACCTCAGAGTATCTTAAAAAAAACAAAAAACATTTTGTATCAGAACTAGTTTTTTCGACCACAGACTCTTGAAATCTCAAGTTGACAGTTTAAAAGCTTCCATTACTAATTCGAAAACGTCACTTTACACCTAGTAATGAAGGAATGTTGATTTGTTCATTAAAAGTGTATTGTATTACTGTATTAAAAACTTACTGTATTATGTAGAGTATTATGAGAGAGAGATGGACTGAGCGAGTGTGATTACCTGCATATGATACAGCATTCATTCTTCATCTCAGTCTCATATTCACAATAAATCTTTGGTTTGAATGTCTGCTGAGGATTCAGTAACTTTGTCGTACTGTCCTTTCATCTGTTAAGGTTGATTTCCATTGACAGCGCTGCTCAGTGCATTTGTTGGCAAAGTTACTTATAGTCAGTAGAATGTTTGTTGGGAGACCATTACAATAAAGAAAATTTTATCATTAATTACTCACCCTCATGTCATTCCAAACCTGTAAGACCTTCGTTCATCTTTGGAACACAAATTAAGATATTTTGGATGCATTCCGAGAGCTCTCTGACCCTCCCATAGACAGCAAGGATCCTTACATAATCAAGGCTCAGAAACGTAGCAAGGAGATCATTAAAATAATCCATGTGACATAAGTGGTTCAACCGTAATTTTACAAAGCTATGAGGATATTTTTTGTGCGCAAAGAAAACAAAAATAACAACTTTATTCAACAATTCGTCTCCTCCACGTCACCCTATAGTGCCATTTTGAGAGCACCACTCATGTAAGCAATGTATGCTGTTCTGTGTCAGCAGCACCATGTGCAGATACGCTGTTTACGTCATTTACGCTTTGATCTGAACGTAAACAACGTGTCCACGTACATACGTTGCATACGTTGTTTACGTATGTGATACTCTCCAAAATGGCACCATAGGGTGACGCGGAGGAGACGAATTGTTGAATAAAGTCTTTTTTTTTTTTCTTTGTGCACAAAATGTATTCTCATAGCTTCGTAAAATTACTGTTGAACCACTGATGTCACATGGATTATTTTAACGATTTCTTTGCTATGTTTCTGAGCCTTGATCATATAAGGATCCTTGCTGTCTATAGAGGGTCAGAGAGCTGTTGGATTTTTATCAAAAATATCTTAATTTGTGTTCTGAAGATGATCGAAGTTCTTACAGGTTTGGAACGACATGAGGGTGAGTAATCAATGACAGAATTTACATTTTTGGGTGAACTATCCCTTTAAGCAGACAGTCTACTAACACTCCAATGAGAGTTATGGCTCGTTTCCACTGAGCGGTACGGTTCGGTACAGTACAGTACGGTACGCAATTATGTCCGTTTCCATTGTCAGAAGTTGTGAATGTACCAAAATAGCGAACCGTACTGTACCACTTTTTTGTTACCCTTTCGTTGGGGTACCTAGTACAGCGAAGGGTACCAAAAGGGTGGAGCTAAACTCACTGCAGAAGTTGATTGGTTTACTAGAATCGTCACTTGTGCGTGATAAAGCTTCTCCTTCACTCGTTCCGCTCTGCTGTGTTCTGCTTATTACATCAGAGTGCGCAAACACACAAAAAAAACATAAGTGTATTTTATATTTTTATATTTTTACACAGACAATAACCGTTTCTCAATATGTGTTCTTGTCTGTTCTTGTGGACTTGTGAAACATCATTGTCCAAAAACCTGAGTAATTTTCAAAATATTACTGTTATTGTGTCATGAAATATAGTTTTAAGAGTTTTTCAGGCGAGAATGTAGTTGTTTAAAACTCAAATCTGCGGTTTGTTTATAAAGAAATAGCGCCTATTTGAAAATTTGCTATGCCGATTTCCGATCACTGGGTGCTCAGTGCTCATGTATCCGGCCTAGAGCAGCCTTAGCTCAGCTAATCCTTCTGACATTTGCCGCTGGCTCTGATGTCTCTGTAGTGATTAAACGAGAATCAATTCGTTTTGTGTATATTTAACAGGCATTCATGGTCTCATGAATCTATTATTTGTTCCTGGTCATATCGTTTTGACTGAGCACAAAGTTTAACTTTATATTTATTTTGAACTTTACCGTAGTAACTTACAGCACTGACTTTGTAGCAAACGTTTGACTGTGAATTGTTTGCTTTTGTCTTTATTTCCTCTTATATAAGACTCTTATACTTTGTACTTATACTTGGCTATTATTGTTCATTAAAACTGACATAAAAGAGGCAGAGTTGTGCTTATTGTCGCACTTTATTGTTGATCGCTACTTTTCAGCATACACCACGCCTATCAAGTAAAGGGTACTGTTGGCAGTGGAAACGCAAGCCTGATCAGGGTTACCCATACCGAATCGTACTGTAGTGAACTGTACTGTACCGTACCGCTCAGTGGAAACGAGGCATTTGTTAACATGTAGGTGCAATGTTACTTAATGTCAACATAATGTTCAAAACCATCAAAATAAAGTGTTACCCTTTTTTTGGATCAAGACTTCTTATTGAAGAATATTTTATTATCTCTGAAGAAAATTAATGGGAAAATACTGAAAAAGTGTGTCGTCGCTGTTGTGCTCCATTGCATATGAGAGACAAAACTGATCCCACAGGCCCAAATGTTGTTTCTCAACTTGCTGTATACTACACACTTAATATTTCAGTTTTGACTGTGAAGTGGCTGACACATCGGTCTGCTCAAAGTATTTTCCTGCAGGGTGTAAGAGGGTCTTTCAGGGGCTCCAGGTGCTCCTTCCCTAATTCTGCTCCCACTTTGAGTCAGTGACTCCCCATTTCCTTTGTTTTCCTTTGTCTCTGAAAATGCTTTTCAGGACCTGCATGTTGCCAGTGATTTTGGGGAACTGCATTACTGCTGAGCATTGATGCCCAATGCTGGAGAGAAATTGGATTGCCTGAACACAGGATTAGATCACAAGGCTTGAGGGAGAGAGACAGTCATAGTAATTTACTGGTACTGGGCAGCGAGAAAAAAATGAGCAGCATGCACATACACAAAAGCACAGGATGAGAGAATAGACCCAATTCACAATGCTTCCTGTTTGCCTAAACATAGCATAAATTATGCTTAAATGACAGGAAAAACTAGCTTGTTGAGTGCTAGGTCCAGTTATATGGCTTTAATAATGGCTTCCACCGTACTACTAGCTGTAAATTGCTACTTTGAAGTCCTTGGCACAATGTCAACCTCAGAGCCTATTTGCACAGAGCCAAAAAGAAGGTAGATGTCTCAGTAGATCAGTTTGAGTTATTAAAGTCGATGCTCATGATCATGGAATGATTACCAGAGGAACCGCAAGATGATACCCTCAAAATCGCAACACAACAGACTAGGCTTTTATATATTTGAGGAAAATGTGAGTGGTGCTTGCTATGCTGTATTTACCACCACAATGCAGGGGTGTTGTGGGAGGTTTCCAGAGTGTTGCAATACAGTTGTTAGAGTAAAACTTCATCCAAAAATGTTACCTCAGTGCCATCCTAGATGGACTGTACATGACTTTCTTTCTTCTATAGAACACAAATGAAGATTTATATAATCAGTCCACAAAATGCAAGTGAATGGTGATCAAAACTGAAGATCCAAAAAATGCATAAAGGCAGCATGAAAGTAATCTGTTTAACTTCAGGGTCTTCAAAAACTATACAGCTGTAAGTGAAAAGAGATCAAAATGTCCCTTATGAAAAAGAGAGGCACTTAATTTTATTGAATATGCACCTAATATTTTTTCTTAATTATCATATCTTAATAAAAGTGTATTTTTTATTATAAAAAAACTACTCATATATAATATAATGTTAATGCAAAAAAGGCAACTTAAGTGCACTTAACTGTGTTTCATAAGTGTAAAAAGTGACCTTTGTAAAAGGTTTTTCTTCAAAGTAAATGATAATAACAGTAACAAAAGTCCTCTTAAGTGTAAAGAGAGAACATTTACATTTATCAGACACTTTTATCCAAAGCAACTTACAGTGCATTCAGGCTATACACTTTTTTTTTTTCATCAGTATGTGTGTTCCCTGGGAATTGAACCCACGACCTTTTCCGCTGCTAACGCAATGCTCTACCACTGAACCACAGGAACACTTTATGACTATGGTTCTTAACACACTTTAAGTGCATTTTTGTAATAGTCTAAATTTTAATTTGTTATTATCAGAATCAGGATGAGCTTTATTGCCAGTTATGTTTACACATACGAGGAATTTGTTTTCATGACAGAAGCTTCAACAGTGCAACAGAGTGACAGTGACAGGACAAAACACAGATAATAAAATAATAAAAATAGAACAAGTAAACAGGGAATAGCAATATACAAATTGACAATTGTATGTACAGGTATATTACAATACAGTTTTGTATGTGCAGGTATATTATGTGCAATTCGAAATGTAAACTAAGTATGTGTGTTACATAAATAAGTGTATAAGTGTATAAATAGTGTTGTGTGTTCCACAATTATTGTCGAGTGTTCATAAGATGGATTGGCTGAGAGAAGAAACTGTTTCTGTGCCTGGCCGGTCTGGTGCTCAGAGCTCTGTAGCGTTGACCAGATGGCAACAGTTCAAAGAGGGAGTGTGCTGGATGTGAAGGGTCCAAAGTGATTTTACCAGCCCTTTTGCTCACTCTGGATAAGTATATTTCAGAGAGTAGGGAGGGTTGTACCAGTGATTCACTCAGCAGTCCGGACTATCCAACGTAGTCTTCTGAGGTCAGATTCTGAGCTGAACCAGAAGTGCAGAGGACGGATTCAATGATGGCAGAATAGAACTGTTTCAGCAGCTCCTGTGGCAGGTTGAACTTTCTCAGCTGGTGAAGGAAGTACAGCCTCTGCTGGGCCTTTTTAACAATGGAGTCAATGTGAGTATCTAACTTCTATTCCTGAGAGATAGTGGTGCCCAAGAACCTGAATGTCTCCACTGCAGCCACAGTGCTGTCCATGATGGTGAGTGGGGGGAGAGCAGGGGGGTTTCTCCTGAAGTCCGCGATCATCTCCACAGTTTTGAGCGTGTTAAGCTCCAGGCTGTTAAAACTGCACCACACAGCTAGCTCCTTAACCTTCAGTCTGTAAGCAGACTCGTCACCATCCTGAATGAGGCCAATAAGTGTGGCGTCATCTGCAAACTTTAGGAGCTTGAAGAAGGGTCCTTTGAAGTGCAGTCGTTCGTGTAGAGGGAGAAGAGCAGTGGGGAGTGGACGCAACCCTGAGGGGCTCCAGTGCTGATTATACGGGTGCTGGATGAGAATTTGCCCAGCTTTACTAGCTGCTGCCTTTCTGTCAGGAAGCTGGTGATCCACTGACAGACAGAGGTGGGCACGGATAGCTCAGTTAGTTTGGGCAGGAGGAGGTTTGGGATGATAGTGTTAAAAGCCGAGCTGAAGTCCACAAACAGGATCCTCACATAAGTCCCTGGTCTGTCTAGATGTTGCAGAACATAATGCAGTCCCATATTGACTGCATCATCCACAGACCTGTTTGCTCTGTAGGCAAACTGAAGAGGATCCAGCAAGGGTCCAGTAATGTCCTTCAGGTGGGCCAGCACCAGTTTTTCAAATGACTTCATGACCACAGATGTTAGAGCCACAGGCCTGTAGTCATTTAGTCCTGTAATTTTGGGTTTCTTTGGGATGGGGATGATGGTGGAGCGTTTGAAGCATGAAGGGACTTCGCACAGCTCCAGTGATCTGTTGAAGATCTGTGTGAAGATGGGGGCCAGCTAGTCAGCACATGATTTCAGACAGGCTGGTGTAACACAATCTGGGCCCGGTGCTTTCATACTCTTCTGCTTCCAGAAGACCTAGCGCACATCGTCTTCGCTGATCTGAAGTGCAGGTGTGGGGGAGAGTGGGGTTGCAGGAGGTGGTTAATGGTTGTGTGGAGAGGTGTTCAGAGTGGGTGTGTGTGTTTTTTCAAACCTGCAATATAACTCATTCAGATCGTCTGCCAGTTGTTGACTCTCCACAGTGCTGGGGGATGGTGTCTTGTAGTTGGTGATCTCTTTCAGATCTTTCCACATTGATGCTGAGTCACTGGAAGAGAATTGAATCCTTAGCTTTTCAGAATAATTCTTCTTTGCCACTCTAATCTCCTTTTCCAGTGTGTATTTGGCCTGTTTATACAAGACTCTGTCCCCCTTCCTGTAAGCATCTTCTTTGGCCTGGCGGAGCTGTCTGAGTTTTGCAGTGAACCACGGTTTGTCATTGTTGTAAGTTAAATGAGTCCTGAAACTGATATAAGATGTTACAGTGTCTGTGAGCTCGTCCAGATCGTTTGCAGCAGCTTCAAAAACACTCTAATCAGTGAGGTCGAAACAGGCTTGTAAAACCCGCTCTGTTTCATTAGTCCATCTCTTTACAGTTCTTAATACAGGTTTAGCTGATTTTAGTTTCTTCCTGTAGGTTGGTATAAGATGAACCAGTGATCAAAGAGCCCCTGATATTAATATTAATCTATATTTGTAATAAATGATTTGTAACACTTCTACAAGAAATGCTTATCTTGATGTACTGGTTAATATATTAAAGAACATGTTGATTATAATTTTAGCTGTATAGGCTGTCACATTGATATTACATTTAGCCTAAAGTTAGTATATTTTAGAAGTACTGTGTGTTTATGAAATTACACATAAATATGTACTTAAGAGCTACTTAAGTGGGCTAAAAAGCACTACATTGCATTTCATATAAATTTAAACTATAACAGATTTTCATTTAATTGTATGTGACATGCCTTTGTGTATGAAAACATTACATCTATATTTCTATAATAAGTACTCTTTTTAAAAGTTTGCCAAAGTGTACTTCTTTTTCACAAGGTTCTCTATGGTTGCTAGCATGTTCTTGGTGGTTGTTTACCTCCCCAAGCCAAAAAAGCTCATCCCCAGGTCACTGTGATATTCTTTTCTCTAGATGTGGCTTGGGTCCCTCCTCCAGTGCCTGTCTGTGTGCCTTTTGAGTACAGCTATACAAAATAATGGCTTTGTATGGTTTTGTTTGTTATTCTGTTCCTCCCCTTTCTGCAGACCTCCACAGGAGCTCAAACAGTGGCGGCTCACGGCTCCTTCCCCTGAAGTGAACGCATGGCCAGCAGGGAGGGCCAGTGGAGAGGCTCCCCAGAGGGTTTCCAAAGCCTCGCTGGATGGGTGAGTAATTGGGCTAGCCAGGTTACAGCTGTTTGGATCCTTGCTAGTGCCACAGACAGGCCATTATGACTGGCAGGAGGTTTGGCTCATGATGGATGCGGCAGGACTGCTAATGAAAACAATGACCCGTGACTGCAACACACTTCCAAGCTTTAACATCTCTGGTGTACAACTAGTGGACTCTCATACTCATACCATCACTTCTGGTTATATCGGATTTATATGAAAAGCATAATGCCACATAGTTCTTGTCAATAATTTGTTAAGAAGACAAAATAGGTTAAAGAGTTTCAGATAAAGCACAATCAAGGATATCAAAATATACAAATTTACAAGAAATTTAGTGCACATGTAATTCATATGACGATCTATTTAAAACATATTTGTTTATAACAGTTTTGGACTGTTTTGCTTGTAAATGGTGCTTGATCTGTACATATTTCTCTACTGATTTAGACATGGCAACATTTTAACTGGAGAAAGCAACATTATGGATAAACAACTCATATTTTAGCTGAAAGCAATTGTTTGAAGTAAAAAAAAAAAAAAGGTCTTATTGATGGATTTGTTTCTTACAAACATGCAGCTTTTCTCTTCAGAAGACATTAATTGATGGACTGGAGTGGTGTGGATTACTTGTGGATTGTTGTGATGTTTTTATCAGCTGTTTGGACTCTCATTCTGACGGCACCCATTCACTGCAGAGCATCCATTGCTGAGACAGTGATGTAATGCTACATTTCTCCAAATCTGTTTCAATGAACATACACACTTATATGCATCTTGGATGGCAGAGGATGAGTAGATTTTCAGCAAATTTACATTTTTGGGTGAACTTTAAGATCAAACACCTGGAGAGGCAAGAGAAATGACAATAACAAGAGGAAAACATGAGAGAGAGAGAGAGAGAGAGAGAGAGAGAGAGAGAGAGAGAGAGAAAGAAAGATGGATTTCTATAATGTTCATCTGTCAGACTGTCACTCACTCAGTTCAGTGTCTAATAACAGGCGGCAGTCAGCAGATAAATCATCATTTCATCCATCATCACCTCTCCTGACCTATTCCTGATAACAATCAATGTGACTTCGCTGTACTTAAGAATGCATCAAATTACAGTTGACAAGATGTTGAAAATATGGAGAACAGGAGATGCGCAGTGAGCAATGCCTCTGTTTCTGCCATGAACAGGACGCAGAGGCTGTGCTGCAAACAGAATAGGACATTTTGTGAAACAGCAGCCAGATTGTGAAATCATTGGAGCAATTCTTTATATGGGCTGAATCGAGGAGACAAATAACTAGACATTGAGTGTAGGTTTGTTTCTGAACAAACCCACCTACACAAACACACATAGGCACAGTATATACGATTGGAAAACAATATTTGTCATCCGAGCATCTTTTATAGTTCTTGTATATTCCTGTTAACAATGTGTTTAGAAGAATATAACTGGAACAGTAAAACTTAAAAAGGCTAAACCACTCCTCTGGCATCTTTTTGAAAGTTCTTATAAAACAGGTAATAAAAATATGAATGCTAATAAATTGTAAAATGTTTGCAGCAGGCTGGATATCATTTATTAAGGTCATTATTCATTAAGTTTTGGTTTTATATAAATACTGAATTATTACTATGGTCTGGGGAGTAAACATGTTTAGTTGACAACTTCCATTGCCTTCAAGTTATAAAAGACCCATTGTCTCTAAGAAATATTATATATGACCCTGGAGCACAAAAGCAGTCTTCAGTAGCACGGGTATATTTGTAGCAATAGCCAAAAATACATTGTATGGGTCAAAATGATTGATTTTTCTTTTATGCCAAAAATCATTAGGATATTAAATAAAGATCATGTTCCATGAAGATATTTTGTAAATTTCATACTGTAAATATATCAAAACTTCATTTTTGATTAGTAATATGCATTGCTAAGAACTTCATTTGGACAACTTTAAAGGTGATTTTCAAACTATTTAGATTTTTTTGCACCCTCAGATTCCAGATTTTCAAATAGTTGTATCTCAGCCAAATATTGTCCGATCCTAACAAATCATACATCAATGGAAAGCTTATTTATTCAGCTTTCAGATGACCATTATGACTGAAAAATTTACCCTTATGACTGGTTTTGTGGTCCAGGGTCACATATACAATATGTACGTATAATTACTGTCTGGAAATAGTACAGAATAGCCCTACACCTTGAAGAAGAAGAAGAAGAAGAAGAAAGCTGATTTGCAAAAAAAGGCCTAATATTCCATAAATTGATGATGTTTAGTTTAGAAACATCAATAAAAATTATTTACTTTATTAAGTATTAAAAATGTATAATTTTCCCAACAATCCTCTAAGGAGTGGAAAAATATGTTTAAATGTACTAAATACATTTAATATAAAATAAATTTACATAAATACATGCTTGTAAATAATATTTTTTTTTACAAAAAACAAAACAAAACAAAACAAAAAAAACAAAAAGCAAATCTGTAATTTTGCTTCATTATTTTAACCATGAAATCAGGATTAAACATAAAACAATGCATTTGGACTCTGTACTTTCATACCTGTGAAAATCAACTACGAATTGAACAAATAGGCTCGCATAGGACTCATGTCTTTGTGGCAGTTTTTCTGGTGATTTAGAAAGATTAGGAGACTTCACCTTACAAATGGTTGTCAAAAGCAAAAATGCAATAAAAAGGCACATCATATTTTTTGAGAAAGTGTGACATGCTAGACCAAAATTAATAAGAGGGAAATAATGGATTTCATTCAGAAAATATGCTGCAGCGTGGGGTTATCGATATAAAACAAAAACACATAAATAGACAATAAAAAGCAAAGTACAAGACAAACAAAAACAGTTTTCTAAAGGTGTGGTCACATTTACTGTTGTTCGGCAAATGTTTGCATGCCTAATCCAGTTATTTCAATAGGAATCCGCACGATTTAGAAATTTATGAGAGGGCAAAAGATAAATGCAGCAGAAAGTTCAACAGAAAGCTGCTTGGTTTGAAAGTTACTTGGTTCTACTTTATATACTTACATTTATATTAATCATTTGATACAATGAACTTATTGTGTACATACATGTTTTTACACTGTACTTATATATTTAAAAAAAATACCTGTATGTAACTACATCTGTAATTAATTTCTGTAAATTTATAATTACACTGTTGACCCATCCCTTACACCTTAACCCACCCTTAAACCTACCCATACCACCAAACCTGTCCCTAACCTTACCCATATCCCACCTCAATAGCAGCAAAAGTGTTTTGCAATACAATATGACCACAATAAGTACATTGTACTTAATTTTTGATGTAAGTACATAGTAGTTAAGGCCACCTAATATAAAGTGTGACCGTGACTTCTGTGTGAATTGTGCTTCATACAATGCTATTAACAACAGACCGTAGACCTTTCGCTAAAAGTTTGCAAATTTTACAGCATCATGAGTCATCACCCTTGTTTTCAACCCAGGCTCATTGAAAATATGTCCGGGGAGTGTGGCTAAAAGTTTAATACTGTATCGTATTGGAAAGTATCATTCCCCCTTCACCAAACCCAACATAACAGATTGTTAACGATTGCAAAAGTGATATAAAAATGCATTCGCTGATGCAGCCATGTTATTTTAATGTCCTACTACACAGGGTTGAGCTGTTTTATCTAACCGTATTTTCATGGGATTCGTACTAGAGTTCTTCACCTCGGAAGTGCAATGCTGTATCACGTGAGCTATCGATCGCATCAGAAAACCCATATGAAGCTGTACCTGTGATGCTAACATTCAAAACTAACAGTTTTCAAATCTTGCAACATCTTAAAACTGTTTTGAAGTCATAACATAATATTGTGAAAGGAATTAGGCTTAAAAAATTAGGCTTTATTAATCAAAACTCTGCCCCGTAAATCATACTTTGTGTGAAAGGGAACAAAGGTTTCCTCTAGTGTTCATTTCAACTGGAAACTGCAGCGATTCGTACGTATAGGTGCGTTTTTGAGTCTTGCAGAAACATAGGTAGAGGCATGTATTTCCATCGTGCCTGGGTAGCTTATTTTCATTGCAAACATGTCTCTTTTGTAGAAAGTAGGTTGATTATAGACTGCACATCTGTCCTGTTTTCCTGCCGCTCTGCCACTACTTCATTGTCTATCAAAAACAGGAAATCAGTTTGTTTAAAATAGATACTTTGTACTTTTTCTAGTGATCATGGAAGCAGCTATTCACCAAAAAAATAATCAAATAATAAGAAATACTGTTAAGACCTCATAGATGTGCCATGCAGCTAAGAACAATTTCAGCTTTTTAAACAGCCAATTCAGGAAGCAGGACCACATCGCTGGAGAGATGCTGTACAGTCCCACTAAAATATGCCTGTGTGTTTGGGCCATTACCTGATTTGCATAATTTTTTAGTGAATTGAACTCTAAAACAACACAGAGAGCGGGCGCAATTCATTCTTGGTGAATTGCCTGCACAGCGTTCTAGTCTGGTCTGGATATCATGGCACCAGCGCGCACCATCGCTATTAGCCTGAGAGATACTTCAGCAGGTCTCGTGTAATTGGAGGAAATCGAGTAATTGAAAGGCAGAGCACAACACCGACTCTCTTCATTACTGCCCGGATGGAGAAGTTGCTGGCATCCTCTAAAATGATTTCCACTCTCCCTGACTTGCATATTACTGGTAACAGACAGGCAAGCAATGTGGATTCATAACAGCTGCTTGTTGTGTGCGCATACCTCAGCACAATCTCTGTTTTTATCTGTTTTGACTCCCATTATGGTGTCTTAAAGGTGATATAAAACCCAAGAGTAATTGCTGGGAAGAGGATAATGAAGTAATCAATGTACTCTAGGATTACATCTGAGAATATCTAGTGAATGCGGTTCGCTCTATAGCACTCCAGAGATTTGATGACTAGCCCCGACACACACCACCACGATGCTTACTGAACTCCCATGGAGAGGCTCTGCCTTGATGTGTCTGTTGTGTCAAAGCTTGCCGCTAATTAGTAGTCATAAGAAGAAATAGAGATCTCTGGAGAAAACCTTCAAGCCTTTCAGACATCACATACCTCCACTCAAAACACACATGCAAACACATTTCTTGATCCGCCAGTAATACAGTGTCTTATGGCAGCTGCATAAACAATAAGTGTAGCTTCATCCATTGATTTATTCTTAATGCTGGATTGTGCCAGTAATGACTTAACAGTTTGATTCATTAGCCATATGTTTAGTTCCACAGGGTTAGGAGTTTGTTCTAAAGACCTAAACCCTAGTATTACATTTCAGCATGTTATTTATATGGTACGTGTTCAAGTCTTCCTGGAAAATTTGTATTTATGAGATGGAAAGTAGTTAATTGGTGTGTTAAAATAACTTTGGTTGGAGCAAGATGGCGATGTACCTTTTTTTTTGCAAAACAAACAAACAAACAAACAAAAATAAATAAACTAATGGCAGCAAACTCTACTTCAGCAATAAAGAATAAATAATGCACATCAGGTATGATTTTAATGTTTTTATTCAATTTATGAAGGGGCTGTTATTGAATTGTTATATATTATATTCTGTATTATTTTCTATCATAACTATACAATACTATCGTATTTTGTACATGCAACTTAGCTGTTTCATACATTTCACCAAATTGACCATTAACTACGGATACTGCATCCTTTTTGCCTGCCATGTTTTCTGACTGACATGCCTTGAAACTCAAAAATCCAGGGTTTTTCTTTGTAATTACAGCATTGTGGTGGTAAATATGATCTTTCTGATATGACTTTAATGTGCTACTACACTGTTTGTGCTATAGAAACGAACAAGGGCGATTCTATCCTTTCATCAGTAAAGGCCACTAGAAAAAAGTGTGCCCATATTGTTATGCTCTTTATTAAAAATAGTGTTTTGGATATAAATGGATAGAAATCACCTTGCAGTACAGAGTTGTTCACAAGCTGCACAAGCAAAAGAGCTGCATCGTCATTGAGAAATGATAGAAGACATTTGAAAGTTTCGTTTTCTACAGTAGATTGTTGGTAAATATTCACCTCATCCAGTGCTCTTTTTGTTTTGTCTTATGAAATATCCTGTTACTATTGTGATGTGAAATTTCCATTGAAAGAGGTACCTGAGCCAAATCTAGGGACCAGAATATTATTTAGACTGCGTTATGGACTCTTTTGACCTGGGCCTGTATTCAGTCATCCAGCATGCACTTATGGGGTCATTTACACATTTACACAACCAAAAATTGAAAACTTTTTATGTGTCTTGTCCATTCATTTACACAACAATGGCATTTTGGGGGCCTAAAAACGCAAACGTTTGAAAACAGGTTTCAAATGGGAAGTTTTTGAAAATGATAATGTTATCGTCGGTGATGTATTGCACATGCATATTGCATGTTAGCATAGTATTTCTTTTCAAAGTGACCCTGGCATAGGTAATGCAGAGTTTTAAATTGTTTTTGGTCTAGGTTGGCTTTTACGGTCTAGGAAACACACAGAATACCTTAGCCACAAGAAGAGGAGATAGTGTGATGGAGAATGTGGGACAAACTATGCAAGATGCTAATAATAAAATGCCATTGTCATGCTATGTTGTTGTTGAAGGTTGTGTGTCCTGTAAGGTCCATTATAACCCTGCTGAAAAAACCCCCAGCTAAAACCAGCCTAAGCTGGTTGACTGCTCTTAGCTGGTTTAAGCTGGAAGTAGCTGGTTTTAACTGGTCTCCCAGCCTGGCCAGGCAGGTCAAGCTGGTTTTAGCTGGTTGTTCCAGCTGGTCTCCCAGCCTGACCAGCTAAGGAAGTGGCCAAAACCCCTCTAAAACCAGCCTACTGACCAGCTATGACCAGCCTAGACCAGGCTGGATGACTAGCTAAAACCAGCCAACCAGCTTAAGCTGGTTTTAGCTGGGTTTTTTTTTTTTCTCAGCAGGGAATTTGGTTGAAACCCATCCATCACTGGTAATATGGCTAATACTAGTAGAGTATTTGCCCCAGTTTCTTCCATATTTTAACTACTAGGCCATATTATTATATTTACAAAATAGTCAGTTTAGTCATTCTTCTACAGTGTAAACCCTGTTAGAAAAACCTTTGAGAAACACAGATGAACAAAGCTCTACAAAATTTATGGGAAAAAAAAATGAAGGTCTTAAATCTAAATGTTGGGTCAATGGAAACGTTTTGGGATCTGTAGAGGAAGGCTTTAATCTGCAGTTTTTGATGAACAATGAATTAAACATGCCTGCTATCCAGTCCAACAATCCATTATTAATTGGGCCTTGTTAATCTGATAAAACACAACCCGAGCACAATGGTGAGACAAGACAGTGGAGGAAGATGTTCTGCGCTAATGGATGAAGCAGGGAGTGTTATACACAGAGGGAAAGAGAGGGAAGGACAAAAGAAAGTCAGCTGCAGAAAAGAGTAAACTGAAGACGAAAGGTTGAGATGAAAGACATAACCAGAGATGACAATTCTTAAAAAAAAAACAAAAAAACATGGATGTCCTTTTCTGTTTTGGCTCATGTTCTTGCACTAATACTCTGTCATGGCTCCAGTGGGGTTTATTTATTTATTTATTTTTTAGTGAATAGGCCATGATGTGACTATATATGAATTATATTCATGACCTTGCATTGTTTAGTGAAGTTGCTTAATTAATATTCATAAACCAAACCTTTACCTATTTGATAGAGACCCAGCTAGTAGTAGTTTAATTACTTTATGTTAGTAAATTATAATTGTTTTGGATAACAAATCTGTATAGAGGGCTTATTTTATTACAGTGTAAAATAATTATACAATTAGAAAAATGTATGTAAACTCATTTATACAACTATAAATGTTAACAGCACAGTCTCTTCTTTTCTAGATTTTTAAGTTTCTACAAATATAGAGTTATCTTCTGAAATCACAGTGGTTTTAATTACAAGCATAAATTAATGCCAGATAATCTAGTACCTTTGACAGTTTGTTTATGTGCATCACATACTTGGAGTATCAGCTCAGCACATTTTCTGGTTTCCTCATTTGTCCAACAGTGTCAGTGTTCCTCTCAGAATAAGTGCCTTCTGACAGGAATTTAGTCAGCCTGTGGACAGAAGCTCTGATCAGACATCCTTCATTTTTTTAGTGCATGAGTAAAAAGAGAGCTTTACCTGTTTGAATTTGACTACCCCCCCCCCCCCCCCCAAAAAAAAAACAAACAACTTTTTTCCATTTATGGACTCAATGTACTCGGTGTTACATTTAGGCCAGTACTGTTACAATAATGTTGCCACACGATGTAACCAAAATGCATGTGGTAAAAAAAAAAGCCTACTAACATTCTGCCACAGCTACTAACATTTTGCCACCAAAGCTGTCAATTGAGCTTAACTTGTATGGAACCAGGGATATTCCTTTAATGCGAGTCAACAGAGGTACATCTTTAAATATCAAGCGAATAGGATGTGGGCTAAAACTGGGGGGCCGTGCCACTGCCTCCTCTGCCTGGCTCTTTTTTCTCATATTGGGATTTTCTATGAAGGTGACAGATGTTGTGCTGTGGTGGTTTGCCGGAAATTTGAGAGCGCTAATGAGGAAAATAAAAGCCAAGCGTTTAACCTCAGTGCATGCCGTGGACAGGGTCATTCAGCTGGACCTCTTCCTGTCTGAGAGATTATTCTGCATGCTAAACCAAGCCTCATTAAAAGACCACTAGCATAAACTATTCAGGAGAGCGTGATGTATCTCTTATTAGAGATCAGCACACAGGTACAACCAGGTTAAAAAGTAAACTCTGTAAAGTGACATTGTCTGTCAGGTGGATTTTTATGCTAACAAGCCTTCATTTTCTTTCAAAATCACAATTATTTTTATAGCCCCAAGAGCCGTTAGATGTTTAGCATGTGTATGCACACACAGCCCAACGCAGTTAATTAAACTGCTTATTATCTCAAGGGAAATGCTTCTTTCTGTTAGCACGGCAAACAGGCACATGCTCACAAACTACCCGCCAGTTGGTTGCAAACGAAGAGTGATTGGGGCGAGAGGAAGGGAAGATAAGAAAATAAGTTATTTTGCGAGATAGAACAGGCTAACCGGTGGGAAGACTGGAGAGGCATAAAAGAGGAGCACAGTGACCCCTGTTCTATTGCACAAATCCACAGCTGAAATGGGGATTTACATCACATTTCTACCGGCGAAAAATTCACAGACACGCTCAGAGAAGGAGAAGGAGAGTCACTGTAATCTCTGAGAAGCAGAGGTAGAAAGATAGTGCTGAATGGAAAAAATTGAGTTTTCAGACAGGTTTACTAAAATCACAACCTGAACCAAAAACCCTCATTTTTGTCCAATGAAATGTTCTTTAGAAGGACATGTCCACTGCCCATTAATTGATAATAATACTTTCAACTCTGCTCATTCTACAACAAAAAGCAATGAACAGCTCATACACACTCTGGAGCAAATAATTTGACAGAGTGCCATTTGGACACATTAACGCTCCTGATGATAGCCATGGTACTCTTCATCAGAACCAACACCCTTGGCTCAAATAGATATGGCATTAGTCCAAAAACAAATGCAGGTTTCATTATCGACTCTGCTTCTGGCAGTTTTGCAGGTGTAGGTGCAGGTAATGGCGAAAACTTTAATGTAAAGTGTCTCCAACGCTTTTGTAAAAGCTGTCAAGTGTGGTTTTGCTGGGCTGAGATTAAAACTAAAGGCTATTTTAAAAAAAGGACAAGCTCTTCAATATGCCTTGTGTCAGCTTACTGTTTTAGTAGGATATACAGTAGCATAGAAAAGAAAATTGTGGCTGTCATACCATTTGATGGGGTATTTAAGGTCTATACCTAAATAGTTAAATAAAAAAAAAAAACCAAAAAAACAAACAAAAAACCTGTATGGTAACATTGCAAAATGAAACAATGGACCTCTATGAATTTATTTTCTCAGAATGACAATTTGTCTTCTAGATTCAGTGCGAATAGTTCTGGTGCAAAGAAAAAAAAGGTTTCATACTTTTGTGTAATTTGGTGTCATCTGACTTGCTGTAAATGGACCTTCCACCTTTGAACTCAACTTGATCTAAGATGAGCATATATGAGGAAAAAAAATGGATTTGGGCTGCAGTCTGAATGTAGCCTAATTACACTTCATAGACTAAAAAAGTCAACATTTTATTAATTTGCACTTAGCGGTCTCATGACTTTGTGAATTGAGACACAACAGATCACTTCACACTAGGCCAGCTGGGTGTTTAAAAGATCATAAAAAATCAGAATCTGAAGGTTACAGTTACCCCAACTCTAGGTCAAGTTATCTTTACCAATAGAGAGAATTCACAAGAATTCCATGCATCTGCATAGGAACTGTACAACTGTTGTTCTTGGGCTGACAGGTCTTGGTTTAGGTCAGGGGTGTCCAAACTCGGTCCTGGAGGGCCATTGTCCTGCAGAGTTTAGCTCCAACTTGCCTCAGCACACTTGCCTGGAAGTTTCTAATATACCTAGTAAGACCTTGATTAGCTTGTTCAGGTGTGTTTAACTGGGGTTGGAGCTGAACTCTGCAGGACAGCGGCCCTCCAGGAGCAGGACTGGACACCCTTGGTTTAGCTGTTTCAGGGTCAAGTAGGGTTGTGGGTGACTGGCACTGGTTTGGGTTTTGGACGGTCTTGTCTCCAGTCCAACTCTATAAGCAGTGACGGAATAAACAGGAACATATGACGCATGGCCTAGTGTAGGGGTGTCCAATCCTTAGGGTAACAATACATCCTCTTTTTCCTGGGCATGTCCTGGTCGGGATTTCTAAATTCCCTAAAATGTCTAAAATTTGCATAGGTTTGACCATTCTCTGTAGACCAACCTTCTTGCATGCCATGATTGGTTGATTATCTACAATGCCTGCATGCTATTGGTCAATCTTCTTTTCAGTCTTTACTTTCAGCAAGTATGAAACCAATAGAAACAAAGCCAAAAGGTGTGTTCGGCTTGAAGCGGTATTGCGCAGACTGATCGGTGTTTGACAACAAAGTACCGCGAGAGGGATTCAGCAGCATGCAAAGCGCAAACACCGATCGGTATGCGCAACTCTTCTTCAAGCCGAACACAACAATAACCTGGACAATTTAGGCAATTTACAAATCCTGGCCAGGACATGTCTGGGAAAAAGTGGACGTACTGTCATCCTACCAATCCTGCTCCTGCAGGGACACTGTCTTGTAGAATTTAGCATGAATCCTAATTAAACACACCTGAACCAGCTGATCTGGGCCTTCAGGATTACTAGAAATTACCAGGCAAGTATGTTGGGGCAAGTTGAAGCTAAATCTGTAGGAAGTTAGCCTTCGTGGAGCAAGACTGGGCACCCCTGGCCTAGTGGATATTGAAAATTCCAGTTAAATTTGCATGCACTCCAACATATTGAGCTATGGTGCTGATGTGGAAAGTACAAGTTACAGTCTGACGGTGTGCATTCCTGATCTTTCTTTTTCCTCCCCATTCCTCTACTACAGGGATTTTCAAACAGGGTCTTCCCAACACTGAAGATTTTTGGATGTCTTCCTTGTTGGACACTCAGCTCAGGTCATGAAGTACTCCACTAATCAGCTGATGAGATAAATGAGCTGTGTTAACTAAAGAGACGTCAAAATGTGCAGTGCTGGGGAGGCTCCAGGAATGGTTTGCAAACCACCTGCTCCTTTGAGGGCCAATGTCCTACAGAGTTTAGCTCTGAGTTGCACCAACATACTTGCCTGGAAGTTTCTACTTAACCTGCAGAGGACGCTGATTATCTGGTTCAGGTGTGTTTAATCAGGATTGAAGCTACACTCTGCAGGATACTCTCCAGTAGCAGGACTGAACATCTCTGATCTCTATCAACAGAAAAAGGGTAGTTTCCAAACAGTCAGGCAAAACAAGAGCTCTATCCGTCTAGCCACTGTTTCCTTTTCTTTAACAATGTCTCAAAATGACACTCAGCAAATTTCTTCAGCTCCCACTTGACAGAAGCGAGATGTTCTGAGAGATTTCAGCAGGGTTTGGAGAGATTAACTGTTCTCTTGCAGGCTCCCCTGATGTTTTTAAGGTCACCAGGCGCATGTTTTTGCTCGGCTCATTCACTTGATTTAAGGAAAGTGGGATGAGGCATGAAGCTCCTTCTGTGTTTATGCAATTGTGCTTTCACTGTCCCGTTAAATGTAGCTGAAATGCAGTAGCCTGATGAATGATTCAGAATACTTCTCCCACCATACAAGCAGGCTAGTTTTGGTGCATATGTGAAAGGCACCTCACGGAATGAGTTTACATAATAGCAAATCCTTTAAAACCTTATCAAGACCCACACTCTCTGTCACTCTAATATCAGTAGCTTGTGTTCCAGTTAAATTTGCAATGTAATTTACATTGTGACAGATTTTTTTTCTCTATTGTGACATACATCTGAGTGACACAGATTATTGAAAAAAGAAAAAAATGCAGGGCAGATTTGGTTCTTTCCATCACTTGTCACTTGGAGTTAAATTTATAAGCTTGAAGTTGATCCCTTACAAAAACTGACCATGTTTTCATTTTATTAAAAGTGTAATGACCCTTTTTTGGCAGATTGATTACCACTTGTATAACCACAGTTTTATTACAAATACCAAGGTATGGTTAGTGTTGCTATACAATTAATTTGTGGTTACCATGGTTTTTTTGGTTTTATTAGTAGTAAAACCATGGTTAATTTTTGTAAGAGACTGTAAGAAAGGAGCAGATTTATGCCGACTAAAAGACTGGAGAAGTCTGACAATACTTTACATCACTAGAGAGAAATCTGTTATTCCATCAGAAGATCAAATTAAGACATTTTAATTAAAAGGTCAAAAATGAAAAAAAAAAAAAAAAAAATTAAACAAATACATGGATGAATTGTTCACAATAAAATTAATAACATGTAATTAGAAATATATAGGGTGAGTTTTCATTTCATGCCCACTTGGATATATTATCTGGATTAAAAAAATCAGAGGGGACAAAGGGTGCCATTTTGCCAGTTTATAGGCTACACATACTGACCATCCATCCAGGGCATTTCCCTGTCTAAATAAGATATATTGCTTAAATATTTCCAGCCTGTGCAGTCAGTTTTTGTACTTGAAGTTGGTGGAGTGCCTTAGGGAAGAAGCTGTCATGGTGACAGGAAGTCCTTGTACATATGGACTTTGTCTACCAGACATTGTGTACCAGAGGGGAGTAAGGTGAAGAGATAATTCCCAGGATGTGGTGGGTCCAAGGTGATTTTGCAAGCTCCATTTGAAGTTCCCAGGGTGTAAAGCTCCTCAACTGATGCTAGGAGACAGCCAGTGATCTTCCCAGCAGAGAAAATTATCCGCTGTATCCTAGTAGCAGGAGAGGGCCAAAAGAAAACCACACTGTGATGGATGAGGTCAAGATCTGACTGATCTGTAACAATAAGTTCATAAATTGATGGGGAAAGTTGTTAAATTATTTAATTTTATGAGTTCGGGGTTTGAATTCCTGATAACACTTTAGAATAGGGAACAGTTATTCACTAATAACTATGACTTTTCCCTCAATAAATTCCTAATTTGCCGCTTATTAATAGTTAGTAAGGTAGTTGTTAAGTTTAGGTATTGGGTAGGATTAGGGATGTTGAATAAAGTCATGTAGAATAAGGCATTAATATTTGCTTAATTACTATTAATAAATGGCTAATATTCTAGTAATATGCATGCTAATAAGCAACTAGTTAAGAGACCCTAAAATAAAGTGTTTCCGAATTTCTTTACAATTGAAGAAATATTTCTTTTTATATCCATGAGATGAGTAAAAGAGCACAGTTACAGCAATACATCTCTTTCCATTGTCTTTACATTTGTTCATTTATCAATCAATCAATCAATCAATCAATCAATCATATTTTAATTATTTTAAGAATGGCATAAGCTAATATCTCACTGGTCAGTCAATTCTATTGATGAAGTCAACATTTATAACCCTAACTCTAACCCGTCAAATTTATTTGTATAGTTTTTTAATGTCTTTTTTTAATGCCTTATAGTCACATTTAGTAGATTAGAACTTGATGATAATAGTTCATGTTTTGTAATGATACCAGCAATCAAGAAGTTGACTTACTATAGTATGTATTGGTCCACACTAGCCTATAATGTATGTAAGGGGAATCAAGTTGGATATACTTAATATCCAAATTTATATAAACAGTTGAGCGATAATATAGTTACCTTTTGCGAGAAAAAAAAATCAGTTGAAATTTACTATATAGCATATATACATACTTATATAATATACATCCAACTTTATAATATAGAGATCTGTGATAAAGCAGTTTACATTTTGTCACAATATAAACAATAACGCATCAGGGATTTGCTATATAGTATATATTTTGCTTTACATTAGTATATTGTATGTACACAGGTAAAACAGATATATCCAATTTTTTATATATTGCAGGACAAAAATATATTCTATTGTTAAATTTTCTACAATATAACAATAAAGTAGTAGAGATTTGCTTTACAGTACATACCACTTAACATGAGTGTAATGTGTGTATCCATGTACAACTGGATATACTTCCAGTAGTTGTATAATTTGTAATTAGTTATTAATTATTAATTTGGTAATCCAAGTTACGCTGTGATATTGAGAATTATGAAACCTGTGAGGTTTTGTTGTTTATAACAGTTTGGTGCAAAGACAAGCCTAATTACTATTTGGTCAGCCAATGGAAAATAAATAGACTTCTCTGTTTAGAATCACAAATGACACATTCTCATGTCTGGTGTGAAAGGTTAACAGGAATCCTTAATAACCACCACAAAAATCAGAGCGAAATGATTTGACGAACACAAAATGATGTCAAAATCTCTAACCACAGCTTTAAACCTAGCCTTAAAATTTGATTGGTTAATACAAGAGCTGTTTGAACACCAACATGGATTCAGGAAATCACAGTAAGCCATCAAGCGGTCTTAGCAAGCAACTTCCTCCCAACAGTTTGTTTTGAGACTCTGAGAAGGTACCCCTCAGAGATGAAAGGCCGTACTGCAGTTGACCTTCTCTTGTCTCTCCGTCTGATCAAGATTACGAGCGAAGAGAAGGCTTCAGCATCCAGACGGTGGAGGGGAGCCTCACAGATTCATCTCCACCCACAGCTTACTCTGGTCCAGCTCACGCTGAGGCTAAGGAAGGCTTTAATCACCCGAGGGCATGAACCGCAGGGTCGGGCCAAAAGTGACAGCGGAGCGCTAAACAACAGTTGTTAGGCGACAGGAAGTAGGAGATGCAGGGGCGATGAAAGTGAGAGGCCCAAATAAATTAACGGCAGAGGAGAGGGTTGTTGTAATAAAGCACGCAGGCTAGAGGGCTGAGGCTTGGCCGTAGATCTGCGAGGTAAGTGGATGCGCCTCAGATTTACAGGACGGCCGAGTTCATTGCACATGCAGCGCGTGTAGTGGTGCAGTGAAGGGTGGAGGGGAGAGACGCATAAATCAGAGGCATGGCGTGGAGGCCGAGGATGGGGAAGAGTGCAGTCACCTATCTTACACAAACACCACACTAACCTCTCCGAACACAAAGAGAGAGGACAATATAACAACGTTCTCAATGGTTACCGTCTGCGGGCCATTTTTTATGGTCCAAAATTCTTACGACCCCATAAGCGTTACAGAATTAAAAGAATATTTTGAGTTTAAAACTCAAAATGAGCTCAATTGACATCATTTGGGCCTAATGTTGATTACCACAAAAAGTATCTGAACAAAAAATGTCACAAGATGTAAGCAATATGCATGTTAAACATTAATTTAGAAAGAAAAAACAAATGGCTAACAATATTTTAAGGTGACATAGTTACACATGTAGTTATAACATAGTTATTGCTATAGTAATAACAGCAATTTTTGCATAACTACAATAAATTAACCCTAACCCTTTCATAAATACATAGAATTAATTAATATTGCTCAGTGCTTATTTGTGTCATTACACTGCATCAACGTCAATTCAAAAGTGTTACCAAAAATCACTCACAAACCTTTTCTGTGTTAAGTTATATCCATTTGTATTACTTTGTCACAATAACAATTAATCCCCTTAAGAAATATACATTTGACAAAGTACAGTATACAATACAATACAATATACAATGCAATATAAAATATACAATATACAATACAATATACTTTGACAATGTACAGTATTTTACTAGTCAGTTTTATTAATGGTCTAACAAGTTTTGTAGCTCATCATTTGGCCTTCGTTGGCATTCACTCGGTCTAATGAGAAGGCTGGACTCATGTTTTACATTGCAAATTGTCAAAGTCTGGTTTACACTCATATATCATCTCTGCCATAATATCCAACTTAGACGGGCCTTGGTCTTGAAAAAAAAAGAATGCTGACTCCTGCCTTGCAAAAGTAAGCACAGGCAAACTCATCTAAATTACTCCAGGCCTGCAGAGGAGGTCACACTGTAAACCACCTTTTAGGTGTTATTTTAAGCACAATAGATGCTGCATATTTTATATACAAAAAGTGTATATGCATAGCTTAGGTTATAAAATTTTGTCCCATAGAGATGGCCCATAAAGGTATAATTAAAAAAGTAGTTCATACATATTCAAATTATTCTGAAGCCATAAACTTAAATGTGTGTGCGAGAAAGACCAAAATAAAAGTCGTTATTAGCAGAAAGATCAACTTTCAAATCTCATTTACAATGGCTATATTCAAATGTCAATCACCATTCACTTTAATTGACCCCTCACAGGGAGGTCGACTGACAGGCGATCTGACCAATCATAATGCTGAATCTGCATTTTTTTTGTCTGACAAACAAACCAGACAGGAGAGTAGATTACCGTTGGTGGACTTGAACTTGAAAAATGGTGTCTTTTCACATTTAAAACAAGATACCTTCTGATGTTCATTCATGTTTATTTCATGCTATAACTAGTAAAGATGAAGAGATGATCAGTTCACATGCCGCTTGAACTGAGGCGCTACAGTGATCTGTCACGACACATTAAAGAGCCACAAAATGCTATTTATTGTTTGAATTTCTTAAAAAAATGACTAAATTTAAAAACTGAGAATTTGTTTCACACCAGGTGTAACCTGCTCTGTCTTGTATGTTGGCGTGTTGTCACTTTCCTGTTCGCTGTGCAATGTATTTTTCACTGAGTGAAAAATGTTGGGCCAATTTCCAAATATTCCCACTCCAGTTTTTTTGTCCATAAAAGTTAGTGGAGTAGCCAACACTTGACTCTGCATTGTTTTCAATATTTTATGGCTTATATTTTATGGTGATTTAAAAGCACTTTTTTGGGCTGATAATTCCTCTCAGCTTACAAAAGTAACAACAAATTACACATGAACAAGGTAATTGAGGTCTTCATAAATATGATATTTTACAAGCAAGTGTGTTTGATTAAGGCTGGAACTAAACTCTCCTGAACTGGAGCTGAAGAGCCCTGCACTAGTTTATTTCATGTGACAAATTCATTTTGCGTGTGACAAATGAATTTTTAATAGTACGAATAATTTCGTACAGTCTCTCAATTATCACGAGGCCATAAAAACTGCATTACAATACAATTAGAAAAAGTAGATTTAGATTAGGTTTAGCATGTCACACTGCAGGACATTTTCAACTATTAGACTCTCATATGCCAGCATTCAAACAAACAAGTTGAGATTTAAATTATTTTATGCTTAATGCTGAAAATCCATCTTAATAAGCAGGATTTAATACATTAAGAATAAAAGTAGTTCGAAAGTAGTAGGAAATAAAACTTAAAAGCTTGAAAAATGTCTTCTTGATGTCCATGAATTTAATTATGTGAGTTGCACAGGATTCAATAATTGGTGACAAAACAGGATGTTTAAAATATCCTGCACACAATCATATTTTTATTTTATTTTCAGGCCAGTATGAACCCCCGATTAGATAATAATATTTAAATAGTGTGCCTTTTTATATCCACACTGATCAGTCTGATATGTTTCTATACATTAGCTCACTTTCACATTTTGTTTTTGGCTTTTTTGACGTTTAGTGAGGAAAGAAAATGACATGAGCCTGATTCAAACTCATTAGCCTGCCTGCTCACCACAGCTCAGCGTGTTTGAGCACATACAAATATGTTAACCGCAAGGCCACTGTTCTAGACTTGTGAACTGTTTCTGAAATGTCAGCCAGCACATCATTATTCTGCAAAGAGGTTAATGGATTTCAGACCAGAAAGGCTCTTTTTAGACCTTGGAATAATATTTTCCCAGTGAACGTCAGTGATGAGTGTCACCAAACACAAAAGCTGCTACTCCATATGAAAAATACCCCAATATCTCTATGTATCTTTTGAAGCATCTGCTACGATGAACAGCACTTTGATTTAACACGTTTCCCATTTCTGGTAACTTATCGTGGTATAAAATGACCATAAATCTCTCCTGATAAGCGAGCATTAAAGAGAGAGGCTGATAAATGAGAGCAATGGCCTTGCCAAGAGTCTTTTTGATATTATCAGGTATTTAAAAACACATCTATCAAACAACTCAATGTTTATTCAAGGTCACGGCCAACATTAAGGGACTCTTCAAATATACCCTGAATTTGCCAAAGTTTGCAGAGTTTGAAACATGTAGTATACAGCAAACCAGATATGAATAAGCAGAACTCTAGTCTGCTTTGTTTTCTAATGAGAATTTACGACTTTTTTATGCTGCCAGTCAAAACTTCTGGCTATGCAAAACCCTGCATGACTGTAAGAAAAAAGTTCCCTGAGAAACTCAAAGAAGTAGACAGGAGCATGTTGTCATTTCTTTTTAAGAAAGTATGACTTGACAAATTTTCTCCAGACAGTCACTGATTAGAAGAGTCTTTAGTCAGTCTGCAGTCTGCAAAGTCAAACGTTAACCTTGATGAACAATTGCAGAAGGTTGCCGTCATCAAGTCTTCCAGTTTTAATTAGAAAACCCAGCTGTCTGTGGCAGCTGTTTCTATGAGACGCTTCATACCAGTGATTTTTAAACTATGTTACACAACTATTGTGCCATGACTGATCAAAAATAACAAAAAGAGATCTTTTATCCTACTTTTATGTTGTTTAAATTGTTAATTGTTTATTCGCAATGTTTTATTATAACATTAATAGTATTAACATACTGTAAGTCTTAGATATTTATGTATCTAAGACTTACAGATGCACTAGTATTAAATTTTGTTTGATAACCAATAATTTTGCTATGACCAATAACCAATAAATGGCTGATAGTAATAATCTGTAATATTTTGTGTAAATTAAAAAGAACACATTAAATGTGACCCTGGAGCACAAAACCAGTCTTAATCACTGGGTTACATTTATAGCAATAGCCAAAAATACCTTGTATGGGTCAAAATGATTGATTTTTCTTTTATGCCAAAAATCATTAGGACGTTAAGTAAAGATCATGTTCCATGAAGATATTTTGTAAATTTCCTACCGTAAATATATCAAAACTTAATTTTTGATTAGTAATATGCATTGCTAAGAATTTAATTTGGACAACTTTAAAGACGATTTTCTCAATATTTAGATTTTTTTGCACCCTCAGATTTCAGATTTTCAAATACATCGTTCCAAATATTGTCCTATCCTAACAAACCATACATCAATGGAAAGCTTATTTATTCAGCTTTCAGATGGTGTATAAATCTCAGTTTTGAAAAATTGGCCCTTATGACTGGTTTTGTGGTCCATCGTCACAAATAGTAAATCAAGTGAATTTAAACATCACAACATTATAATGTACAGTAAGAAAAGTGGATAGTCATATATATAAACAAGATCATTTTTTATCTTGTTGCAGAAAACCATGGAATTCAATAGGGCGTCCTAACTTTTTCACTATTAACTAAGAGTTTTCCCTCAATAAACTCATAATTGTCCACTTAATGATAGTAAGCAATGCAATTGTTGTAGTAGCTGACTAGATGGTACTTGGATGTTTTGATTTCATTCAAATTGGTACTTGGCCCAAAAGGTCATAGACCAAAGGAAACGTCTCGGGTTACTTGACTGTAACCCTGTTCCCTGAAAAAGCGGGAACGAGATGCTGCGCTCAAAAGCGCTATTGAGAACATTCTTTGT
>JAFVLL020003153.1:0-36235 GCA_021397915.2 Tor tambroides | reverse complement strand
CCTATAAACACCCTCAAACCAGTCGAAGAGTCCATAAACTGCGCTACAAGTTTATGTCACCACCTAATGTAACTTAAAACTGACAGTTAACTCTGTAAACAGACGAAAACAGCTTGGAGGGGAAAACAACTATTGCTACTAAAAGAAAATAGAACTAAAACTAAACTCCGAAAAAGTGACAAAACATGAAATGAACGGGCTGGAAGTGAGCGGAGATGGATGAGACATAGGAGGAGACAGCGATGCCTCGGGCTATGCTGAGAGACGGTGTGTGTGTATGTATAAATGTGTGTAGGGCAGGTGGGACAGCAGGGAGACTGGTGGCTCAACAGCTTGCTCCACCCTGAGGGCCCAGCGTGCTGGGAGGAGCAGGGGCTGTAGCCGAGGCCTCTGCCAACGAGAGGGGCAGTAAGACTGGTGGCAGCTGGTCCGCGCTCCCTCCCCTCCCGCCGGCAGGCAGCAGGCAGGGTGAGAAGGTCAAAAGGCAGTCGTTAGGAAGACAAAGAGAGGCACAGCGACACACTGCATAATCGCCTTTTATTGAGTGCCTCTGACACGATTCACGGCGAGGCTGACACCGACGCCACACACGCGCAAAACACACACACACACGCAGGCTCAGTGTGCATGTGCGCACAGATATAGACACATATGAAGAGGAAAACACAACGTACATGTAGTCAGGTTACAATTAGGCAAAATAAACAACCTGAAGGTGATTAAGAAGTAATAATTACAAAGTGTACCATCAAGTGTCTCCAAGCCAAAGAAGTCAGACTTTTGCAATGGTTCCTGCAGCTGCCCCTTCAAACTTGCTCCCCCAACTCGTCTGCCCCGTCTCATCTGCCATTAAAGCAAAACAGAGCCACGCACTCAACCATCAGAGCAGCGGTTCTGCTCTCCACATGCCACAGATCTACCATCCCCTCCGGCACACATAGTGTCAGTCTACTTTCCGTGTACAGCCATCACATCTGCCCGTTTTGATGATGGCTTTACCTGCAAAAGCAACAGATTATGATTTGGTTATGTTTTATATAACATTTTGTAATTCTTTGATGGCTGCCATTAATGTTTATTTTATTGATCCAGATGAGAATATCATGCTATTTATATGTAAAATAAATGCAAAATAAATAACAAAATACTCTGAAATAAAAATTAAACAAATGTAAATATTGAAATGATATTAAAATACTAGATATCATAAAATATATTAATGTTAAATTGTAAAATAATGTTATATAATAATTATAATAACTGTGAAAATATTAACATTTCATTTCAATATTAAAATGATACTAAATTAAATACATTTAATATTTTTAAATAACTTAATATTAAAACAAATATCATATTGTAATAAAATGTATTATATATATATATATATATATATGTGTGTGTGTGTGTGTGTGTGTGTATGCCTTTATTAAAATGTAATAAACAATTTCTTTGTGTAAAAACTGTTTATTATTATTATTATTATTATTTTTTGACTCAGAAAAGTATGTCATGTTATTTAAATCTAAAATAAATGCAAATATAGAAGTTAATGTTAAAATTATATTTAAATATTAGATACCATAAAATATGTTAATGTTAAATTGCAAAAGAATGATATATAATAATTGTAATAACTATAACAAAAACAATAATACAAATATCAATCTCATTTTGAAACAAATGCAGTAAATTTTTGTTCTTTAGGATAGCCCCCTTGAGACTAAAATAATATGAAATCAATTACATTAAATATTGTATATAAATAAAAAATCATAAAATAATATTATATTGTTATAAAATATATAACAAAATTAATATATAATAATAATAATAATAATTATTATTATTATTATTATTAAATATTTTGCTATATTATATGAAACAAAAATTGTTTAGTTTGTGGATTATTTTGGATTAGATGGGGGAACAGCACTGTTTTGTGTTACTGATAAAGCTCATCAAGACAGACAGAATGTGGAAATAGTAAATGGCCATAGTGAAGCATTTACAAGACCACAATCTTTGCATCACTTCAAACAGGGTCCAGTCAAACACACACATCGAGAGGAGCACTTCCGATTGCAGCTCATTTCTCCACAGCGTGGTGTGTTAAACTCTCTCCATCTCTTCAATCAATGGAGCGTAGCTCATCTGAACACTGAGCAATAATGAGGCACAGAGATGCACTTGTGTGTCTGTGTGAACCAAAGCGAGTGAGTGAGAGAGCTCTGCAAGAGGAGGGGAAGAGAGAGGCTATCCATTTCCTCCCTGGGGCAACTTTGGCTCTTTGTTGCTGAAATGCTCCCAGTGAGCAGGTTACACTAAAGCCTGCTCTATTGTCTTAAACAGCTGTGCGTTGCACGCTCTATCTCTCTCTCTCTTGCTCATCTTTTTTTCAGGTTCCTCAATCAGGGGCAGTTTCGGAGATCTCTAAAAGCAAAAGCCTGTGGCAGTGCTCCCCCTTACCCAAACACACACACAGAGATCTGCTTCTGTTTACAGTGTCCCACGGTAGGGAGTCTTTCCTGATTCAGCTGCTTTCTCCATATAGAGAATGCAGATAAATAGATTCATATAACCATACATTGCAGATTACTAATAAAAACAACAAGAAAAACGACAACAATAAGAAGCTGAGAAAGATGAAGAAGAATAATTATGGCTGATTGTATGCTGAATAAGAACAATAAGGAAAAGATGTTCTAGATGCAGGATACAAAATCAAAGCTATGGCATCTAAAAACAAATGTCTGACTGCATTAATCTGTCTTGTATATTTCAACATACAGACTGCTAAAATTATTCAGAAAAACTGATGTGTATTACAGTACAATGGTCTTTTGTAAACTGATCTCAGTGTGGCAGACTGCTCATTTTGGGGGCTTATTTAATCAGGTTGTCAAACTGTAAATCTGGCAGTTGGATATTTGTGGGGACAAATACGGTAAATATGTGTGATTCTGCATTCAGGAGAAATACCTGATAGCTGAATATGTGTGTGTGTGTGTGTGTGTGTGTGTGTGTGCTACATGTCTAAAACGTTTTATAATTTTCCATATTTATTTCTGCAAATTAAAGTAGTTTAGAAAGTTGCAATGCATGCCTAAATGGTGTAAATTAATGTCACCTACACACAGTGCTGTTGTTACAAACTAACACTGGTGGATTGTAATACTATAGAAAATTTAGAAATTTTCAATTTTGTGAATTAATCTATAAATTGTTGTGGTATTCAAATTTATTTGTCGATAAAATAATAATCACTATGCCATCACAACCCATCACTTTCATTTCTAGAAGTTTAATTCAAATAGTAAACAAATAGAAAATGGTTTAATTCTGAACAGCAAATAAAATTGGAAACAGTAATTCAAATGCATAAACAAACAGTGTGTTTACTGGTCACGCTCACAATTTTGACAAACGAAGATCTTGAAAGACAGAACTATATTATCATCTTGATCAGCAAGTTCTCTTGTTTAATTTGATATACATCCTCCACACAAGTTTACATGTTTAAATATCATAGAAATATAATGAGCAGCCAGGAGGGGTTAAAAACTTTCTAGTGTGTGTTTTCCCGGAGACACATTAACTGAACAAAATGGGTCAGTGCAAAAAAAAAAAAAAAAAAAAAAAAAAAAAATCCATCAATTTTATGACTAAAATACATTTTACTTTCTTACCACAAAATTGTTTATATTTTTACGCAGAAACTTACATGTTCTACTGTCAGTTTAAGACGGTGATGCACATGAATAGTGAATTCACTGTCCAACAAGAAAGAAAGAAAGAAAGAAAGAAAGAAAGAAAGAGATAGCAAGCAAAAGGCGCAGATGACGCACCATGTAAACTAAATTAAAAGGAGTTCTATTACAGCCCAAGAATAATAAGCAAGAACAACAAGCAGAAAAACAAAGAAAAGCCATAAAGGACATTAGGCGCTGAGCTTTATATAACATTTGAGTGAATATTTCATGGGCAGAGAGATAGAGAGAGACTCTAAACTTTCATTAAGCAGGGTATTTCGCTGGGAGGGAATTTCGGCGCCTTTCACTTTTTCTTGGCTTTTATTGCAATAATACAGATATCTCTCTGGCTCCCAGCCCCTCCTCATTCAGCCCATTTCCTTCCCGCCGTCTCTCTCACTCTATGCTTTTTAAAATATAGTAATAAAAACATACTAGATCCTTTTTAAATGCACTATTACTTATCATGGTCTTTTCATATCGTAGCATCACAGGTGTTTTAAAGCCGCTATAAAAGTGCGTCATTTATTATTCAAAAGCAGCGTCGTCTTTTTGCATATTATCTGAGCGCTTTTATACTGCGGGCTGCCAGACTCCCATTTAAAATGTTCGGCAGAATTGATAACGGCAGACACGCGCAATAAAAACAGCGCCGGGGGCAGGGTGGCACGCGCGCCCGCTCATATGCAGATCCCGGTAATTACTCCAACAATTCGCCAACCATTCCTTTATTTGCTCTTTGAGCGAGGGATTTCACGCTTTTAATTCAGTTTTCATCAATCTATTGATTCTCGCCAGCTAAATTGTTTGCACGGGTCAAAGATAAGAAGTGGGCCCGAGTTCTCCTCCAGCGCCCTGCCAGGTGAAACCGTTTGTGTCCCTCATAGAATATACCCACCTCCCAAAAAAGAAAAGGTTAAATTATGGTTACATTCAGACCAGAACTTTTCATTGATGTACAAAATGTCAAATTTAGCCTACATTTAAAGTGGTTTTAAAACAACTTTTGAAACAAAACATGCCTAATATTTTTATTGCACATTATAATAATTTCTAACAAGACAAAAAGTAAAATATATTAGCCTATTTTTTTTTACGGTATTGTTTTGGGCTTTATTTTTTACGTGCATGAATAGCGATCTATTTTATTATTGAAGTAAGGCACTTGAACACTTGGATGCATCATATCTATCTATCTATCTATCTATCTATGAGAGGAAAAATATGTGGCATGATACAAGCAAACAGGCTCAGAGCGAAACAGTGACCATGGGTCAACGACGGGAATGACGTAAGCGTCTTCAGCCACTGGACAAGGGCTGAACTCCCGAGGGAACGAGGCTTTTTAGCGTCAGCACTCACTAATGGTCTATTAAAATATCAACTACTTCAAAGTAAACGGATTTGCTCCACACCAGCTCCCACCCCCTGAAGCTAATCAAACGCGGCGGCCAGGCCAAAAGAGCATAATCATTTTTACGTGGCAGATTACAAGGAACCACTTAGATCCGCTGTCAGAAGATCGGGTGTCCCAACACTCTCGATTAAATAAGCGCAAGGGAGTGCATCTCTCCAAGCGCCAACAGTGCAGGCGCACAGCTGTGAAACTGACAGTTTCCGGATGCAACAACTAAAGAGCATCTAAAAGTCATTGAAATGATGCTGGGCCTTAAGGACTCAATCCAGTAACGTTTTAGAAATTATTTAAACAAAACAGAAACAAAATAATTTACATGGCGTAAAGAACACATTAAAAAGCAAGCTGATGTCTACGTTAGTAATATTAGTAAATTAGTAACTTGTGGGGCTTATCCATGTGCAATGTTTAATGTTACCATTATTGTCGAATGATAGCCTGCTCTATATCGGACATTAATAAACCATTCCTAAATCTATTTAGAGAGACTTAAGTGAATAATTTTAAGCCTATTTTCCGTTTATCATTAAAAAAAAAATAAAAAATTTCAGTCTGAATCCCAGACTATATTTAATCTTCGTAACATTCAGGAGTTAAAAAGCGCTTCAATTAACATGGTTTATAAAATAAATCAGAATTGTAATGGTCCTATCAAAAATGGGAATCCTAAACGTATTATTATTATTATTATTGTTGTTATTATTATCATTTTGTCCTTTATTATCCTGTTGTCTTTTATCTTGATGTGATATAATTTTATGTGAACAATACTGCCCCATGGACAAAATAGCCTAAATAAAAATGATATTTAATTTGTTTTTTTAATAAAGCCGAAAATGAGTCTAAAGTTGATTGACTTACTAGAAAGAGGGTTGAGGGCAGCTTTGAGGTCAAAAGCACTCTTGCTGGAGGCGATATAAAAATTCGATTTTTTTTTTCTTAAAGCGTGAATTGATAATAAGTGTTGCTGGTTTTATTATATGCCGATTAGAGTTTCTACAATCCAGAAAGGTTATTAAAATAATTAAATCATCAAATTATGCATTCCTCATCTCATCTGATGAAACTAAAACTACAAACTACTTTTTTTTTCTACACAAAAGGACCATATGATAAATAATACAATTGGTGAACACTTTATTTTCCACATGAGGCCACGGTATAGAATCTCTATTAAATACTCAAGTATTTAAAAAGCCAGTAATGACGTGCTGATGTCAGCACGTCCGTAATAAAGAGATACTTGACCAATACGGAAATTGAGGACTAAACGATCTGCATTTTAAAGAATGATGTCACAAAACGCGTTATGTTTTGTGACTTGTAACAAAATGAAAGCCAATAAGGAGAGGGAGATTGAGCACTGTCCAATCAGAGAAGAGAAGAGCCCAACGAGCTCCGTGCAGGGATCCAGTGGAGAGAGAGTGCCAGAAATCTGCCAAGTCCTCGTGCCAAAAACTTTTCACCCACAGACGAATGCGTCCAAGCCACCCTAAGTCAAGAATTGAATCTCGAGGAGTAATACATCACAAAGTAGATATTACTAGGGATTCCCTTACTCATAGAGCTAGAGTTTTCCATAGTACAGTTCCAGGGCAGCCCGAAATTGTCTGTGGAATAAACTCACTGGAAAGGTTCGGGTGGAGAGGATGGACCGAGCCCCGAGCTCCAGCCCAAGTGGCACCAGTCAAACATCACAACCTACCCAACATGAACCCATCAGCTTCGGCATTGACCAGATTCTCAGCGGTACCGATCAAGAGTCACAGCAGAACTCGAGCAGGAATAATTCCGAGAGCAGCAGCAGCAGCGCGAGCGGAGGCAGTTACCATCTCGGCAGCCCAACGGGAGCGAGCGCAACGCCGTACACCACACTAACCGGCACTTTTCACGGTATCGCGGCTCCATATGAGGAGTCCAGTCCATATGGAGTGAACTTGACCCTTGCACCCGGAGGAGTGATTAGGGTCCCGGCTCACAGGCCCCTGGCCGCGGCCGTGCCTCCTCCCATGGCCAGCGCGGTACCCGGACTTGGGAGCCTCAGTTTTCCCTGGATGGAGAGCAGCCAGCGTTTCGCAAAAGACAGGTTTGCAGGTAAACAAATACTCCTATTCTTTCGATCTGTTCCTTTCGTTTTTCTAACAAACATCCTCGTGGTTGAAGTTATCAGAATCAGGAAATGGTGAATTGTCTGAGAAAGCAAAAATCACTCAAGTTCACATTTGCGTTCACATTCTTATAACAAAAACACAAACCTAATTGTAAAAAGTCAAAACTCTAGGTGAATTATGTTTTAAAAAATGTATAGTTTAAAATGTCGGTGGTCTGTGGATTTTTGACAGTAAAAAGTCAAGCAGATTTACAACTTATGAAATGTAAAACCATGCTAATTTTTTAACAGACTACTCTGGTGTTTTTTTTCTTGTTTTAAATCTATTTATTTTTAATTCCATTTTATTTTTTTATAGGACGACATTATTATGAGAGAAGAACCAAAAACAAAAAAGCATTTCAGCTATTGTTGGTGATACATAATAACACACTTTAGCAACAACTTTAGGCCTACGATATTATGTGATGCTTTAGTTATCACTAAAGTAGCCTACATTTAAATAATTAGACAATATATTTTATTATAGCCTATATTTATATAAACGCACTACGGATTGGTTAAATAGCCTATTGTATATACTATAAAAATGACGTATTTAAAGTGTTTGCGATTTATCGCAATAGAAATGTATTCCCCAAATTAGCATAATGCACTCTTAAAAATGAGTCATTTTAGTTGTGCAAACTGCGATGCTGTTGCATATGTGCGTGTGAAAGAATCACAAGGATGAGTTGATGGAGGTTTCAATACAATAAATATTAGACAGTCTGACTGGGAAACGTGATCCTGCTGTTTCCATAAAGAGGCGGAAGATGAATGGATGCTGCTGAAGAGCTCGTTTTAGTTTTATTTGACCTTGAAGAGCGTGAAACACCTGTGCCGGTTGTGGGCGAAATTAAATGAAAAGGCCGGTTGAAAGTCAACACCTCAGGATGTTCAGCTTAGGTCAACGTGTCTGTTAACAGCACGAGCAAAAATGATTTGTTGTTTGCATGATTTTGCTTTATATTTAAGCCTATTGGACACGTGCAAATTTTAAAACATATCTGAATAACTGTCTAATAATTGAAATCATTGCGTTTTTTAGATGAAACAGCTTTAATTAGATATGCAGGCCTTTTAGTTTTTGTTTCTCAAATATGTATTGAACATCTACCAAGCGTGCTACATAAATACAGAAATAAATGAGTATTGTTATATTTAGTTTAACCGCTCTTTTGCATATGAATGTAAACTCTTACAATTCAGGGCTGTCACATAGATCACCAGCTTTCTTTATTCTGGGGTAAATGGCGAACGCTGTGCCATTAGAAAGACACATCAATATTTCACCAGCTTTAATTATTGCCACCTATAGCTGCGGTAACAGGCGCTCTCTGCTGCTCTGTGTGTTTTAGGTAATAAATAAATGAAGAATATAGGTAATTACTGTCATTAGGAGAACAGCTGCTGTTTGTATTTGATGCAACATTAATAGGATACATTTTGTGTGATTTTATTGTACAGCTTATATGTAACCTGAGTAACAGGCCTCTCAACAAATCCTAAGAGCATCAGCAATCCGTCTATTTATGAAGGTTTTTAGTATTTATCAATCAATAATATAAAGTCTAACTTGACATCTAAAAGGTATAGTGCATGAAGGCATGGAGTAATTTATAATGATGAGGAACAGAATTTTCCTTTGACTCAGCAAGAGTCAGAAACTTGGGCTGATTAATGCAGCACACAATTACACAAACTTTTAAGCGAAAGCTGCTTTAATGTGCAAAAAGCAATTTACTTCTTAACAGTCTTTCATTAAAAAAAAAAAGTCAATTTTCATCATCCATTATTATATGGAATAAAAATTTCCTTCATTCTGAGAATGTGCAATGCATCCCATTTTTTGTGGGCTTGGACAGTTTGTCTTTACAAAATTTAAAAACATTTAAAACATATACTCTACTGCAAAAACAATAGAAATATTTTACAATGTAGGTATATGAAATACTAGGTATCTTGTATCTAAAAAAAAATCACATTATTAACAAAAAAGATTTTGAATCTTGAAAAGGCAGATTCCAATTCTGCATTTTTCTACTAAGAAAAAATATTTTGTGTGATAGAATGAGGTCAATAAGTTGTGTGTCAGACTCTTCATGACTTATCATCTCTCACTGGCTTTTCCCTCCTTATTCATACCACAGCAGCCCTGACACCTTTCACTGTGGCTCGGCGCATTGGTCACCCGTACCAGAACCGCACACCACCTAAGAGAAAGAAGCCCCGTACGTCTTTCTCCCGAGTGCAGATCTGTGAGCTGGAGAAGCGCTTCCACAGACAAAAATACCTGGCCAGTGCTGAACGAGCAGCTTTGGCCAAAACTCTGAAAATGACAGACGCCCAGGTCAAAACCTGGTTTCAAAACCGCAGGACCAAGTGGAGGTGAGACAGAAAAAGAAAAGGAGATATTATTCTAATGTAAGATGTAGAAATGTTGAGAAAATCACATATGAGAAACAAAGACACAAGAATGTCGCAATCACTAGACTACATTTTCCATTGAATATTTTTTTTTTTTATAAATGTCTGGACATTGATAATGTCCAAACAGCACATACTGTGAAATAGGTGGACTGATTGTTTTACTACTGTAACATGGTTTTAGCCAGAGTCGTAAACCGGTAACAGAAATTATTGGAATGATAGAAAGACTCATTAAACAGACTGAAATGCATAATGCATATTTTAACTGCTCTATTTAAAAGTTAAAAAATCTAAAGACAGACTAAAATGTAGGCCTTTTAAAAATGTATGTATGTATGTATATATATATATAGAGAGAGAGAGAGAGAGAGAGAGAGTAACCACATTATTGTCTGTAATGACCTAAAATCACTTTTCAGATTTGACCTACTAAAGGCCATAATACCTGTAAGAATTAATGGGAAAATAATGGTGTTGTCAGGAATAAATATGAATTATTAATTAAAGCAAATACATTAAGGACATGCCACACTTTGGAGAAGAGGAGGGGCTGCTTGAACATTACATAAATTTAATGTTTAAATAAACTGGACATTTAGCTCAGTTAATCGTTACATCTCCGCAAAAATGTCAGCTGTGTACATCACAAAATTTCACAAACTTGAATTATATCTAAAACCATATGTTGGTAAAACATTCCCACAATTATAGATTTTTTCCTCAAAGGTCACCATATCTTCTTGTAGTTTAGCTGTAGTTCATTTGACCCTGTAATTCATTCTTTGCACTGGAAACTGAATATATGCAGTACATGTGCACATCAGCAAGTTTGTGGCAAATGTAAAACTTCTACTCCTCTAATTTTCTCTATATCTTTTCCCTTCATCTCATGTCAGACGGCAGACGGCGGAAGAGAGGGAGGCAGAGCGTCAGCAGGCCAACCGGCTGATGATTCAACTCCAGCACGATGCCTTTCAGAAGTCTTTGACTGAGTCAGTTTCAACAGACCCGCTCTGCATCCACAACTCATCACTTTTCGCCCTGCAGAACCTACAGCCTTGGGCAAGTGAGGAGAGCGGCAAGCTTGGGGGAGTGACTGCGCTCGTATGAGTACCAGAACTCAAGAAGCAAATGACATTCTTGTTCTTTTTTGATGGACTGGGATGTTGGTTGACCTTATCTCCGTCCTAAAAGACTATTTCATTCCACAAAAAAGTGAGGAACTAATATTGGCCATCCAACAGTGAGCAAACCCATATAAATAAAACGGTTCTGCATCGTGCGAGCCTCTGCAGAATAAATGAAGTCCGTTTTCTGTGGTTTGTCTGTGCGTACAGAGACTTTTATTCCCATCAGGGTCAGTTTCATTGAGAAAATAACTTGTAGAAGGTCATCTCAGCTGACCCTTTTACAGATCCTCTGATCTTCTCCTACATCCTTTCATTTGTCCTTATGCCCCTGTGTAATTTCTCCACCACTCAGAGCTGTAGAATACAGGATTAATGTAGAAGAGGGAAGTAACGATAAATTAATTATTTATAATGTGAACTGCATGACCTAAAATGCCCCCAATCTGGCCATTTGTGAAAATAAAAGGACACAAAGACACAAAGGCACACACTTTTCGGTCATCGATCTAATTTTCTCTCTCAGGCTGGGTAGTATATGCATATTTTGTATTTTTTGAGTTCAAAGGATAACCAGCTACTTTTTTTTTTTTATTAAAGAAACTACAGCCCAACCATTTGAGGAATCGCATGAAACGCTCAGAAGAGAGGCGTATGACGTTGTACGGGGTGGTTGCAATTTATTTTATCGGTTAGATTTATTCAGCAGTGACTCCAAATGCAGCTCAGAAACTTCTCAGAATCATGCTTCGATGGCTGAGTGTTCTGTGTCAGAGGGAAAGAACAATTTCAGATGAAACAAGGGTTTGTTAGATGATGTAGGTGTGCTGTTGCATCCCAAACTCTGTATTATACTTTGTATTTGATAAATATGTAAATAGCAAACAAAAAGTAATAAACATTCTGTTTTGGCATTAACACAAAAAGTGTGCTTTGCTTAATTTTTTATTCTCCTAATGTGTTTTTTTTTTAGAAGAGGCATTTTCCAAATCCCTAAGCAGCATTCTTCTCTAGAGTAATGTGTTGCTTTCAGAAATCCTATCACCGTTCTACACAACTTGATCGACAAATAAACACTGAGTCCTGCTAGTTGCTTGCAGTCGATTATGCCTGCCACAGCAAAGAAGCACTTATGTCCTCAAGCAGATAAATGTGGGATCCTGTGGGACCATAAAAATGCCTTTATGCCCACTGCAACTTACTCCCTCCTCCCAAAGTGCTGACTCTCAGGAACTGACCTGTTTTAAAGGCCTGGGTGGGGGGTAAATGGAGGGGTGTCCATTATAAAGTGATTTAACAGACTCCTTACATTATGATGCTGTCGAAGCCTCCACAGGGTGAACCTGTGGAGTTCCGCCACAGCTCTTTGCGGACAGATGGTTAGTAGTGACCTGTGCCAGGGCCTCTTTGACTGGAGAGGGTGAGGTGATGTATACAGATGACTCGGGGTCATCTGAGAAAGCCTTCAGTAATATAGACTCGATGCTCGAGACAATTTACACAGGAAGTATTCCTGGCTCCTTTCCACAGCTACAGCAATGACATCACTTCTACAGTTGCCCAACTACAAATTACTTTGTAAAGAGTGGTATTTTACTGCCCTCTGCTGGCTATTACGTTCAAGTGCTTCGATGTCAGTCTACAACAGCAAACCTACAACGAGAAATGTAATATGAAACACATTAAATATATTTAACATGCAAGTAAAATTATCCAACTTGATTAAAATGCTAAAAGGGTGTAGAACATGAGCCTTTTTGGAAAATATATAAATATTGCCTAACCGTAGCAAACCTGTGGCACTAAAGAACAACATGACAATGTTTTCTATTAAAGAGAGGCCGCGACTACTCGTACAACTTTGAAAATGTAAAAATATATTATTAATTAGAAGAGAAAAAATTGAAATCAGTCGAAACGCTTCTGAATGCAAGACAGCGCATTTTTTCCCCTTCTTCTGGAGAAAACAACACTAAAGAACGCGGGGTGTTTTTTCAACTGGTTCTGAAGTAACTTTATATTATAATTCACAAATCGCAATACGAACAAACCGAGAGTAAGATAATGTTTAAGTAGGGGATAACAGTTCAGATAAAATAACCATCGTATTCGTAAAATCTGCATTAATCACGTGTATTTTTGCTTTAGCTTAAGACACCGCAGCAACACTGACACTTAGTATGTCCCCTTACCTTTGCTCTCCCTCATTCTTTTAAAGTACCAACAATCGTTTCATTCACATTTTTCCTCCCAATTAAGTATTAGAAGAAGACATAAGTTATTAGTTAAATATCCACTCTTATATCAACTACAGTGTTTAAAATGATTCTGGAACCTAATTGTATTTAATTTTGAGCACCACAAAACAGTTGCATAAAATGTTTAGAGACTAGTCTAACTAGTCAGTCATCTAATTTATTCTTTCCTTAAAACTGGTCATCATTTTTATGCAACTGTGGATTTAGCCACACACACACACACACAAAAATCTCTCCTTGCTAAATGCTATATGTTCAGACTAGTTAAGACACTCTTAATGACAGATGTCAGTCAAGCCTATAACAAACCTTGGGAAAACCCAGCAAAACACTCCTGACTTCTTTTAGGAGCCACATAAAATAGGTTTACACTTGTCAAATATAAACTTTATTTGCATTTAAACAGATTCAAGGAATTCAAAAAAAGTGAACCACCTCTGAAATGTAGTCCAAAGATTAAGAATTCTGTGATTTAGTTGCACAGACTGTGATAATAACTACAGTATACATTGTTTACATTTGGATTTCTTACAATTGGATTTCTTACAATTGACTAATCAATCCCAAACATACAGTACATCCCACCTTCTAGTAGGTTACAGGATATTGACAAATTACACAAATAACATGAACTGCTGAAATACTGGAATTCATCACTCATACCATTCTGAAACCCATTAATCATGCATTGCAAATCAGGTCAAGCTGTTCAAGATTTCAGTAAATTGACTTCTCAGGCACATCTCTATCAGAATGCCATACACACATTTCCATGTAATTTTAAAGAAATCATGGACAGGTAGCCAACAAATCTCCATATAAATTAGAGGCTTGAAATCTTCTGTTCAGAGTCTCATTTAAACAACAAGGCTGGCAAATTAAGGCCACACTCCATGGACATGACAACACCACGGGGGTGAGGAGAGGCCAGATTGCAAAGGATGAAAAAGGTCATGTTCTGAGTCAAGTCTTTTCAGGGAATGGCATGGATTTGACATAAAAAACCTAAAGAGTATGGGGGACGAACATAAAATTGCAGGTAACAAAAAAGTAAAATCCTGGTCAGAAAAGTGGGCGCCTAATAATTTAAGCAAAATAAAAGATGGTTTAGCTCTTCTATTTTACACTCTGTCTCCACTTCCACAGATCCTCGATTACCTTGAGGGAAAAAAACAAAACAAACCAGAAGAACAGGTAAGACCTTCATTCATGACGGTTCCTTGTTAATTGTGTCAGTGACATGATACTCATTATGCTAGAATCTATTAATTTGTTATAATTATTTCAAGCATACAATGATTCGAACAAACCTCTTCGGTAATTAACATGTTTTTACTTTCATTTATTTTAAACATCTGGGGGCCAAAACAAAAACCTGGGTGTCCCAATATCATAATGAATATCATTAAAACTAATATAATTTCTTAGACAAAAAAAGTGAGGCAGTTATGTTAAAACTTAATAAATATTTGAAAAACTATTGTATGCCAAATCTTAAGTCACATGGTTTGATATTTATATATTAGATATTCTTACATGTCATTGACAAACATCAATATCAAAACACAACATGACAAGAACAATGCACATACCTTTACGTCGGTAACTTTGAAGCAGTTCTTCACAAAGTTCTCAAACTTTGGTTGTAATTTTGGCAACGCTACACCCTGGGGAAAAAAAAAACAAAAAAAAAAAACATGAGTGCTATTTTCTGGGGTTTTTTTTCTTTTCAGTAATATCATGCACAAGCCGAACTTTTCCCATAGTATCCCATCAAAGCATAGAAGGATAATGGTTTCTTATTACACACAAAAACTCATTGTGACTTCTTATTCAGAGGATGCAAAGGAAAACATACCTTTTCTACACTCGCCATAATCTTGGCTTTGATCTCTGGAACAGTGAAAACCCGTGGCGTCTGTGGCGTTTTGGGTGACTGTGTTTTCTTATCCTTTTTGTTCTTTTCAGGAGTCTTGTTTTGTTGTTTAGCAGGCGTGCTGGGCTTGGGTCCTTTTCCATTCTGTGCTGAGGTCTGTGGTTTGGATGGTGCCTTCTTTTCCTGACAGAACAATTGAGAAAATAAGCATTTCCGACCATGCTTTTAAACTGAACTTTCTACAAGATGTAGGGCCTGATTAACTCATTTCACCTTTACAGGAGAGTCTTCTTCACTTTCCTCCTCCTCCTCCTCCTCCTCGTCGTCATCATCCTCCTCCTCCTCATCATCATCCCTGGAAGGTAAATTGAAAATATTTCATTTACTTATTTTTTAGATACTACTTCTAAAATACTAAATATGCATGACTTTACATAGATGGCCATGACAACACTTACTCATCTTCATCATCCTCCTCCTCTTCATCCAACTTAATTTTTTTCTATGAGAGAAAGTTGGTTAGAAAATGAGCTGATTAAAATTACATATACATGCATATCAAGAAATGGATCCCAATTCATTCCAGAACTTACTGAAGGCTTCTGAGTCACCGACGCTGGCCTCTTCTTGGCTGTTGTCAATGTCTCTTCTTCTTCCTCCTCCTCCTCTTCTTCTTCATCAAAGGACTGGTCTCCTCCCATGACTGAAAGAAAAGTTACAATATGAATCTTCCTGAAAATTCCCAAAGCAGTGTTCCAAACGTTTATCTGAGACAATCCCAAATAATCATACACCTCTTCAAGTATTATGAAGTACTCACTGACAAGATGCTGTCCACTAATGTGAACTGGACCGGAACCAGAGCGTAGACGGAACACAACAGGTGGAGTGATCTCAAACCCACCCAAACACACCTGCAATACAAACACAGCTTTAGTTCAAAACAGCAAGAGCAATTCACAGAGATCAACTCAAGTTTACCCAAAACATGTGTGAAATGACATTGCTCACTGGATGGACATTCTACTTACACTGGGGAGAGTGGAAGGCTTCAGTGTGGCCAGAACTGCTTTGACCTTCTGACCCTCTGAATCTTGCCCTTCGATCTCCACAACGTTCAGTTCGTCTTTTGTTGTGGGATCAACACAGGCCTGCAAAAATGAACAAATATCTTTTATATGAAATTTAAGTGTTAATAAAACTTGGATGACCATTTAAAAAACGGCCACATACCATTCTGACTGATAACTGATGATCATAATCATCATCATCCTCTGGATTAAAAGTGACCACCTTGCCTGCCTTGAGCTCACAACCTGTAAGAACAAACAAACAAAAATCTATTTTAAAAGTACAAAAAACAAAACAAAAAAACATTAGGATCCCTCCTGTAATGGGAAGTGTAGCTAACTTCTGTAAACCAATATTCTTGGGCAATTCTCTCTTTAAAGCAATTAAGTGATTCGTTTACTTTGACACGTCGTTCCTGGTACGTATCTTTGTTTAATAAATGAGTCAGTGAACCGCTCGGTTTGATTCGATCCGAATCGTTAAGGTCTCATTCTGTCCGGTTTTTGTGAACCGATCCATTGAAATAAACTGACTCCAAACGATTCGTTAACGTTCATTTTTATAGCCGGCATTTCACTCTGCATCATTTTTAGAGAATCATATTAAAAACCGCGTGTTACTACAACAAAACTAACAAAACGCAGCTAAGCAAGGGACTACACGTGGCAATTTTGTGAGATGCTCTACATTTATGTTTGAAATTTTACTTTACTGCGAAAGACCTGACAATGCCAACAAAATGTTAAAACCAGAATTGCGTTTCCATTGTAATAATAGTTTCAAAGGCCGTTAGCGTTGGTATGAGCAAAGACCTGGGTATGTCTGTTAGGAAAACTAAACTACGAAAAAAAATACTACTTCGCATCCTTTTGACTTATCACATATTACAAAGAATACAAATTTAAGTTTCAGTCTGTCTCATTCATTCGTTGTCTCATCTAACACGTGTAGCACAATGACGCCATTTTGAAGCGCCAGGACCAGTGCACGTGTTTAGAGAGCGCATAGAGGGAGACACGAGCTGTGGAGGTTTCGTTTCATTTCTTCATTACATTACATTCAATTTAGAAGTTTATTTTGAATTTGTCTATAAAGGCTAGAACAAGCTTAAATAGGTGTCAGGTTAATTGTTGACTACCACTGTGTGAATAATCTAGTGCTAACCGATTAGCTAGTGCAAATTCATGCTATACACGTGTTGTTTAATGTCACTCCACATGGAGCCATTTAATAGCGACATTACAATGTATTTATACCAGTTAACACATAAACATGTGCTTTTAAGTATGACAATATAACTTGGGGTAGTTGGCAGGCTACTACACTACGCCATGCTCAGTTTGCGTAACTTACATATTGCCACGTTTACGTACTATACGTCTGATCTAATAGACTATATGACAAGAACGGATCAAAATAAGTATTTACCGCATTACATACCGTACAGGAAGGTTTGGGGACCCATTTGTTCGAGATCCATCTCTGTAGGCTATGTGAGTGTCTGTACTAGACTCAACTGTGCCGTGCGCTCGAGTGCAGGATGGACACACTAACCCACATTGAGTATATCACGCCCATTACTGGGACGGTCTTCCTGCCCAGCCAATGAATCAGAGACATAGAGTACTGTAGAGCATGACATTTATCCGGCAAAACGTGTCTTGGAAAGATATAAATTAAATTTAAATAAACTCGCGAATTCTGTGCATTGTAGTTTAATTAGGCAGTATTTTTATTTTAAATTAACTAAATGAATACATAATTAAATTTAACATAATTAACAATTAAATTTATGTTGCTTCTATTACATAATATTCTTTTTTCATAACCAACTAATTGAGAACCACTGATCTCTGTTGTAGCGAAGCAAACAGTGAAACATTTTAATAAAACGGATACATAAATGATTTAAAAAAAAAACAATGAAATTGAGACATCATAATACAGTTTTTAGATAATAATAAAACACAATAAAGTGATGCCATTCATACTCTACCAACACCTAGGTAAAAATAATAATAATAACCCAAAAGAATGGCCCAAAGTCTTGGGAGAATAAACAATGAAATAAGAAAACACAGCTGAATGTTATTCCACAGATGTTTTTAATCAGTTTTGACTGAGATTCGAATCGCACATTTCGAGATGCACAATCGCATATTTCTGTTACTTCATTTTCACAGTTTGTATTTGCCTCATTGGACATTTCTTCATGTGGCACCATACTTGCAAGTATATACATAGCTTATATGTCTTACGACTGACCCATAAATAATGATTATTTTTCTTTATTTCATGTGATTTATCTAGATTTTTTTTCCTCTTACAAATGCTGTCTTGTCCTTCTTGAAACTATGCAGAGGTATCTGGGGACAGAAGGGTATCCAGGGACTAGATTATCATTTTGTTGAGTTTGAATACAGTTCTGATTTTGAAGATTTTTGAAGAATTTTCCTTAATAACCCTCACATACTTCCATACTTAGACACACACTCTTTTAACTTCTGTCCCACCTTATTCACTATGATCTGATGGGCAAAAATGGCTTTGCAAGTACTGAGACAGATAGACATACATTACGTGGGTGGACTGGCAACAGCAATTACTAACAAACAACGCTGACAACACAAGACAGAATCAACATCAAATTAAATAAATCATAAATTTATATATTTTGAAGGCCAGCATTATTTTCAAGCAACTCATAGGGAACACATCTGCTGGTTTTTCTCATGCAAGCTTTTTGGCAAAGAAAGCGAGCAAAGGAGGCTGTATTTCCTCCTGGATGCAGTTCCAGGACACCAAATGTAGAGTCCTGAGCTCAAGCAAATGAAAAAAGATTGAGAGTGGCCTTTTTTCGTTGGGATGAAGGGTATTGATCATCACCACCCGCTAGTCAGGAAATGCACAATGCCTTTCAAACATATGTAGTCTTCCGTGGCTGGATCAAAGTGGATTCTGGGCTGGCAATTTCCCAAAACACCAGCAAGAAACAACACTGAATATGTTACAAGGTTTGAGCAGAGAGAGCAAAACAAAGCCCACAGACTCTCATCCCTCTCAGGCCATCATATTCCTCCAGAACTCAGTTCAGTGAAATATAGCAAATATATATTTAAATGTAAAATCCCTTTTCCCGCTCTCTGTTTCGTTCTTTTCTTCTTCTGGTGGAGCTTCTCTACATCACATTTTCAAAGAGCTGCATGGATCTCATCATGTTTTCATCCTGGTAAAAAAAGAGAGAAACTTTTAGATGTAATTCATCAATTTGACCACACAGAGGCAGTAGAATCTTTTTGGTGAAACATGATCACATTATGTGAACATTACAGGATTTTCATTTTTAAAAAATACGTTTTAAACACCACGTGTAAAATTACTGTTCTACCTGAAAGATCTTACTGAAACAAACAATCAGGCTCTGTAAACAGTAAAACGTCTCTGAGAGTAAGTACTGCTGTTTTTGAGCCATTAATCATTTTTCATGTTTAAGATTGCTGACATGTCTTTAGGTGGTGGGGTTTGGAGACTAAAGCAGATGTAAATAAAACATGTAAAATGATACGAACATACCTCCTGACAGGCAAGCACAAACTCCTCCAATGTTACAACTCCATCTTTGTTTTTGTCCATTTTCTGTAGAAGAGAGAAAATTGATTTGGGTTTTGCTGGAAAAATCAAGCATGGGCAATTGCTATGGATGAGTATAACTATACACGTTTTATCCCAAAATCAATCATTTGGAGCCACATAATTTGATGAGAATCACTATTGAATATATATTTTTATATTATATTGAATGAATATAATTCTTTTTTTTTTTTTAATGTCACCTAAATGTTTTTGACAGATTCACTGAATAATTTCTCATTAGTGACCTCAAAGAAGGCATCCACATGCTGCTTTGGTACATCTCCTTTTAAAGCCGGATACGTGTACTTTCCCATCATGTCATAGATGGCCCTCACTATCTCTGTCATTTCCTGTGAGGTACATGAAGACTGAATGAGTTATTGAATTAAGTTATGTTAATTTTGGCTGCCTGTTTAAATATGATATACCTCCTTATTGATAAATCCATCTCTGTTAATGTCATAGAGATGAAATGTCCATTCTAGTTTCTCTCTGACCGTCCCCCGCAGTAGAGTAGACAGTCCCATCACAAAGTCCTGAGAGAAAGACAGAAAAAATAATCTGTATGTAATGTCACTAAAATATACATTTTCATGCCTGGAGTCCACATTTTCTTCATACCTCAAATTTTATGGATCCATTATTTCTGGTGTCAAACGCATTGAAGAGATAATGTGCGTATGTGCTGGCATCTGGTACAGCAGTGACAACAGATGAAAACATTAGACACTTTGATTATCTAAAATTGATCATAAGCAGCATGTAATATTCAAGGATTTCTCTTTTTAATACCTCCATGTGGAAAAAACTGTGCATAAATGTGTTTAAATGTCTCCTCATTCACCACTCCACTTGGACACTCCTGAGGGGGAAAAAAAAAAAAAATAGATTAACATTATATGTGACCCTGGACCACAAAACCAGTCTTAAGTAGCACGGGTATATTTGTAGCAATAGCCAAAAATACATTGTATGGGTTAAAATGATTGATTTTTCTTTTATGCCAAAAATCATTAGGATATTAAGTAAAGGTCATGTTCCATGAAGATATTTTGTAAATTTCCTATCATAAATATATCAAAACTTAATTTTTGATTAGTAATATGTATCGCTAAGAACTTCATTTGGACAACTTTAAAGGCGATTTTCTTAGTATTTTGATTTTTTTAAACTCTCAGATTCCAGATTTTCAAATAGTTGTATCTCGGCCAAATATTGTCCTATCCTAACAAACCATACATCAATGGAAAGTTTATTTATTCAGCCTTCAGATGATGTAAAAATCTCAGTTTCAAAAAATTGATCCTTATGACTGGTTTTGTGGTCCAGGGTCACATATTATAAACATATTATTGGCTTGAAGCCCCTAGTAGATGTAATTGGATTAGTTAATTAATAAATATAATATAATATCATTTTAAACAAAAATATTTTGTAATATTATAAAAAAAAAAAATGTAAATGCATTTTTTTATAATTATTCCACAAATTGGCCGTAGTTATGTAACACATTCATGAGAATGGTAAAAAAAGGGCTTCAGTGCTCAAAAAAAAAAAAAAAGCACTGCCATATAATACTACACAGTGGTTTTGGTAAAACTTTTTTAACCCAACAAATATGAGCCGCTGTGTGGGTTGCTGAGCCTGACTGTTTATATGTGTCTAATAGAGCGTGCGAATGCTGTATTGTGAAATATGACTGGCTGACTGTTGCTTGAGGCTAGCACACAGTGATTAGTGACACGCTGGATAATGCAAAGAGGAACAATAAGAGTTTACAGAGTTTTAAAGACAGATGAGACATGGCAAACAGAACCACGGGGACAGTATATGCAGATAAGATGTGATGATTCATAAGAGAAGATATTGAGGCATAAGGATGTATTACATAAACACTATAAGCTTCATATCAGATTCCAAAATGTGTCAAAAGATATTTGTGTGTAAAGTAAATGTGCAGATGTGGGAGTGATGAGAAGGATGAGATGAGAAATACCGGGCAGCGTACATTTTTGAATCCTCTGTAAAGGACTTGTAGCTCTTGCTTGCTGAAGTTCGTCTGTGTCTCGAGCTGCTCGAGACCCTCTGGCCGATGGCAGACCATTGTCATCTCTAATTCATCATCTAACTTATCTAGAGAGAGAAAGAAAGCGACATGTCAGTTTCAGGTTGAAAAATGATCACTGCTTGTTCAGAGGTTGCTCCTTCACAGCACAGTAAATATCAAGTTTCTCTCAGATGCTCCTCCTTAAATTTCTTAAGAGAAATAAAAGTGAGACAAATAAGACAGTTGTTGACAAAGTAAGGCTAAGAATTGGATGAGAAATTATTGCGTTCATATAGAAATCTCCAGCTTCCTCTTAGCAAATCTGGGCACAATGTGTGAGAAGTGTCTTTTGAAACTCTAAGACACTGTAGAATTATTTTTAAGATTCGTTTTTGGCATTTTTTTTGCCTTTATTAGGATAGGACAGTATGTAGACAGAAAATGAAGTGGGGAGAGAGAGGGGGGATGGAACTGGGAAAGGTCCACGAGCCAGAACTCTAACTCGGGATGCCCAAAGCACAACAGCCCTATATGTTGGTGCGCTGCCCACAAGACTATTGGCACCGATGACACTTTTGAAATTCTTAAAACCTTGAAAGCACCCTACATAGACAGCAATGCAACTGAAATGTTCCCAGGCCCAGAAAGGTAGTAAGGACATTGTTAAAATAGTCCATGTGACATCAATGGTTCAACCGTAATTTTATGAAACTTCGAGAACTTTTGTGTGCAAAGAAAACAAAAATAACAACTTTATTCAACGATTTCTTCTCTTCTGTGTCAGTTCACAAGAGCACCATGACACATGCGCACAAAAGCTCCATAAAATTAATGTTGAACCACTGATGTCACATGGACTAATTTAACAATGTCCTTACGTTTCTGGGCCTTGAACGTGTCAGTTGTGTTGCTATGCAGGGCCAGAAAGCTCATGGGTTTCATCAAAAATATCTTAATTTGCATTCCGAAGATGAATGAAGATCTTACGGGGTTTGGAACATCATGAGGGCGAGTAATTAATGACATTATTTTCATTTTTGGGTGAACTAACCCTTTAACTCTACTTTTTTTACCTTTTCTATTTACATGTTACCCTTGGGTCAAATTATTAGTAGTCATGACATTGCTTTCCACTGCTACGCAGATGATACGCAGTGTCCCGATAAAGCCTGGTACCATGGATTTATCCTGTATATCAATACTAGTAGTATTAATAATCTGTAAGGCTGCCTTATCTAATGATGTTCAAAAAGAGGCCTGCAACCTAGGTTGATTTCATTTTTGACACTGAACTGTCCTCCAATGCTCAGGTGACTAAAGTGGTGCAGTTTTGCTTTGCACAACTGAGGCAACTAACGAAGTGATTTATTTCTTTTTAAAATTTAGAAAAGCTCATTCATGCTTTTATCTCCTCCAGACTTGACTACTGTAATGCACTTTATTCTGGTATTAGCAGGTGAAACATTAAAAGACTTCAGCTGATTCAAAACGCTGCTGCTAGGCTTTTAACGCACACTAATGCCGAGTACACTGATTTTCAAAGTCATCGAATCAACGTTGTTTTCACACTGCACGACTATCTGGGGTAGCATTCAGTTGCTGTGTTCACATTGTATGATGGATCGGCGACAGGAGGTTACACACTGCATGACTTTACAATAGGAAGAATCGTAGACATCTCTGTCTGGTCCGCAAACTACAGCCAAACGCACATGAGAAGTGATAAGGTAATAATGCAAGATCACGCTGATATTATGGTCTATAAGTCCTCCCCGAACACACAATAATTAACAAATATGACTTGTTAACAAACATACTTTTGTTGGGAGATTTTTATATACACAAATCTAAGTAGCCTACTTGAAAGTGAAACCAACGTGTTGTGTATTTTATGAGTTTATTTCTTATAGCCTATAAAAGCCCTCAAAGTGATGAAAAAGAAAAATGCAATAAATCTTTTGTCCTTTATAGAAGAATATTATTTACAGGAAAAACCCTAGCCCCTTCTTCATCTGCATGTAGCCTACCTGTTCTGTATATTCTAATACAAAAATGTAGGCACGTTGTTTATAAGCTAATCGCTTTGTAAAAAAAAAAAAAGAAAAAAAAAGTGCACCCCGAACTTCCCGCTGCCTGTATCTTGCTCTCTCGTTGGCTGTAGGTCATCGCCTATGTATTTTTCAGTCAGAACTCCTTTCACACAGCAGGATTTTGAATCGCCAACAGCTCCAGATATTTAGCATGCCAAATATTTCACGGGCGTCGGCGACGCATCGACGATTCCCTCAGATCACGTCTTTGCACCGATTTGCCTCCGATTTCGGGCATTTGTCGGCGATTTCTCAAAACCTGTCGGCGAGTGAAAAGTCGGGCTAAAATCGTGCAGTGTGAACTTGGCATAAGGGAAGTGACCACATTATACCGATTCTTGTTGCCTTTTACTGGTTACCTGAATTGATTTTAAGATTTTACTGCCTGTTTTTAAAGCCTTGAAGGGTCAGGCTCCTGTCTATATTTGTGACTTGGTATTCCAAAAAGAAATGTGGCTTTTGATGGGAACACCAGAAGTGTAAAAAGGAGAGGGAAAAACTTTCCTAAATGTTGTAAACAGTCCTCATGCTCATTGGCTACCACTTCTGTAAATACATAGCATTGTTTGAAAATCAAACAATGAAACATTTAGTATTGTGCTTTACCACTGGAGACAATGAGAGAATCAGCTGTATGACTAAAGGAGCAGAAAAGATCTGAAGCCGATGAAATAAAAAAGACAAAAAAATGGGCGTAAACACTGAACAATGGCAAACACAAACTGGAAAGTTGCAACGCTATCTCACAACCAGTTTGTACATATGGCTAATTTGTATGAATTCACACAACCTCACTCGTACAATTTTGTACGATTTCTGTGAGGGGTAGGTATAAGGACGGGGTTAGGGATGGTCATTCATACGAGTTCCTACGAATTTGCCATCTCATAAAATAAATACGATTTTGCACAAATTGTACGAATTTGAGGTCATACGAATTAGTCACCTCGTAAAATATGTAAGAATTGCCATGAGATCGGGTTGGAAAATGTTGAGTAGTAATGCTCAGTAACACTTTTAAAACTATGACTGGATTTCACCCATCAAAATGTGTTAAACAACCGGAAATGTGACCGCACCATCACTCCATTGTGGTATCGGCACTTAAAAGTACACAAAGAACAGCAATGCTAAAGCTAGCTAGCTAGCTAACTACTAAATGTCCCTTTAACAACAAGTAATGGGGCAGTTGTGGCCTAATGGATAGTGAGTCGGACTTGTAACCTGAAGGTCACAAGTTCGAGTCTCAGGTCCGGCAGGAATTGTTGTTGGGGGGAGTGAATATCCAGCGCTCTCTCCACCCTCAATACCACGACTGAGGTGAGACCCTTGAGCAAGGCACCAAACCCACAACTGCTCCCCGGGTGCCGCAGCATAAATGGCTGCCCACTGCTCTGGGTGTGTGTTCATGGTGTGTGTGTTGTTCACTACTCACTGCTGTGTGTGTGCACTTGGATGGGTTAAATACAGAGCACAAATTCCAGGTATGGGTCACCATACTTGGCCGTACGTCACGTCCCCCTTTTTTAAGTAATCTTTAGTTTGGGTAACTTTTTCTTCTTAGTGCAGCTGGTGAGATTACTGAACCATCATGGGATGGTCGGTGGTGATTAGAAACACACTGTTTCCCTTTGCAAAAACAGAAACTGTGCTCGGGGCAAACCCACAACTTACACCTCCATTTCAAAGACTTTCACTTTGGTAGGAAAGAAACTTGGATGACTCATGTGTTTCGAGATATATACACACACACTCATGCACACTTGCGCACTCGCCCCCTGCAGGCCTTGCTTCTGCCGCTGCTGTGTCAGCTCCGGCAAAATGATTGGTTGTGGTTAGAGAGGCAGATGGGGTGATGGGGAAATCAGTAGAACGAATGAAAATGGCCATGGGTGGCTTGAGGGAAGACCTTCATCTTTCACAGAACACTGGAGAGCCATTGCATCTCCTTATAAATGCTCCAGCCCTTTATAAATCCTCTCTCTGGTTTTCATACACACACACACTTGAACCTTCCATACTTCCCAACACAGATTGATGTGCATATATAAAGTGATGGAACATAACGGGGAAAGGTTTGTAATATTTGAGATTAAATACTTAATACTTTAATACTTAAATACTTAAAATACTTTCTCAGTTTGTTAAAAGCCATTCTTAGGCTGATTTCCCTGCAGAGTCTGAACATTGTGCTGCTTGTGCCGATCCAATGTGCTTTTGGCTTGACGCATAGTGTGATTTTGGGGCATGATCTTGGCTGCTGATGTCAGGAGTGTGTGCTTGAATTCACACAGGATTGGACCATATTGTGGTTAAACCATATGTTTGTGAAAACATGATGTTCTCAATTTGATAGGGCTCGATACTATTTTGAATTAAAATGTCAATGACAATCTATTACCTCAGTTTCCCCCTTGTACTCAACTTATGGCTACATCAGCTTTATGATTTATAGCACAGCCAGTAACACAACTCTCAGTCACTAATGAGTTTTATTCATTCTTTATTTCCTACATGTCGTGCTCAGCATGCCCTTATTTCCTGAACACATAAACGCACCAACACATTCACACAAGAAGATAAAGAATGATCTTATTAGCCATTTCAGACTAGTTTGGACAATTTATGGAAAACAAATGAACCCATTTCATCATGTTTAGCAGATTTTCCCAGCTAAAGACCTGCTTAGAGCAGTATGAATGGCTGTTGCTGGTTGGTAATTTGTGGCTGAGAAACCAATGTGCTTTTCATCAGCGAAATTTCACCAGCATGATATTTCTGTGAAGTTGGTTGACAATGGAAGTTTGCTGGTAAAGCTAGTTAAAAGTCCTGGGGACATCAACATCCAAAATACACCATGGACTGGAGTAATGATGCTGAAGCTTCAGCTTTGCTATGACTGGAATAAATTACATTTTTCAATTATATTAAAATAGCATCATCTCATATTAACATACAAGAAGTATCATGGAAAAAACACCTTCTTTTATGCTAATATGCAGTTTAATAAGCATAATCAACTATAAATAAGCTTTCTGTAGACTCATCTCCACAAAAGTGTGAACTCTCTGGCTTTGTGACACTATCAAAACAAGAATTTTGTTTGAGCATCCCGACCAGCCTGACAACAGCAGTAACGGGTTCAACCAGTGGCATGACTTTGGGGGCGGGGCAATCTGTTTGACCGACCAATAGCAGACAATGTTTAGGAAACCTGTTTGGAAAACATTCCTTATTTATCTTTGATGATGGTAGTGCCACAGAAATAATACACTTCACTTTTAAAATCTCTGACTGAAGAGAGAGGTATCTATTCATACCTGCTGGACAAAGTCTGATATTGTTTCTTTTTCTAAGTACCCACCACAAAATTCAGCACCACAGGAATAAATTACATTTTAAAATCCATTAAAATACAAATGTTGTGGGGTTTTTTGTGTGTGTGTGTGTGTGTGTGTGTGTGTGTGTGTGTGTGTGTGTGTGTGTGGGGGGGGGTGTCAAATAAATGCAGCTTTGCTGGACATAAGAGAAAAACTCCAACTCCAGACTTTTGAGCAGTATATGCTGGTGTTTCTGCTTACATGATGTTGGTTATCTTTGAGCTAAATTCATCATAGCTAATGTTGATCTTTCTTTTTTGTCATTTTAGGAGCTTAATAGCCGCTGATGACTGTTTACTTTCATTGTATTGAAAAGAGCAGCATGAGCATTCTGATAAACATCTTCTTTTGTGTTCCACAGATAAAGGACAGTCGTACAGGTTTGGAACAGCATGAAGGTGAGTAATTGATGGCAGAATTCTTATTTTAGCAGAAACTAGCCTTTCAAAACATAATTGTAGAATCACCAATTTTGAGATCCTTCTGCATCCTCTTCATTTCTTTGCCAGTCTTGCTTCGGTCTTAATCTCTGACAGATCTCTGACATGTTCAAACAAATTTGGAAAGACTGCAAACCATTTGAACCAGCTTGACAAGATAAGTTTGTAATGGAGAGTATAAACTTGAAGCTGAAGTGAATTATAACAACAGAGCAAACAGCATCCATTAGCTATGTGTCTTGAACAACTCCCAGATATTGTCCGATCTGTCTGATAACTGCGATGAGAATGTAATGGATACATCTCATGAGAATGACTAGATGTGAAGCTTCTGCTTGTGCAAGAACTCAACAGGGCAGCCCCTCATTTCATCACTCTTAATTATCACCTCTCTTCGTTTTAACACAAGCAAACTGATGTGAGAGTGAGTATGAAAATGGAAGGTGAGAAAAAACTAAGGGGAGCACACCTAAGAAAGATGTAGTTTTAATTATCAGACAGAGAAAGGTAGAGAGAAATAAACCAATCATTTGATCCCTATATTCACTGCTTCATTTATTGTTTACATAGTATCTATCAATATCTTTTTGAAAGAATTTTTAAATTTTATTTTCCATATGTCCATATTCCTTACTTCATTTATTGTCTCCACAATGAATGTCTATCAATAACTTGATTTTAAAAAAAATAAATAAATAATAATAAAATATATATATATATATATATTTTTTCATTTCTGTGTTAATTGCTTAATTTATTTCATAAAGAATATCAATCAATAACACGTTGAAAGCATTGCTTTTTTTACTTGATTTTATTTTCCATATCTCAATATTCATTACTTCATTTGTTGTCTGCACAGTGAATTTCTAACCAATAAGAGCAAAAACTTTCGTTCATTCATTCGTTCATTGATTCATTCATTCATGCTGTACCCTTGTATCTTTTCTTGTTTTTATTACTGGTTGTGTGTGCAAAACAATCATGCACAACGATAAATTACTTGGAAACTTAAATTGAAAAATGGGGAAGACAAATATAACAAAAAAGGGCCTGACCATGTGTTTTTAGTATTGGAAAATGGAGAGATCAGTAGAGAATGGAGAAGGAGTAAGACGTCAACACATGAAAAAATTAGAGTGGAAGAGCAACAGAACACAGCATGGGATTGAAACTCTCTCTCCTTCCATCTATTTCTCTCTCTTCCTCTTTAAAGCTTAAAACAGCGACAAAGCCCTCGAAAACAGCGGCAGTAGGAACACACTAAAATAAACTTTAAAGACATTCTCCATTCAAGCAGCTATTAGTGCCATTAGAGTGATTCCTCTAGCAGAGAGATGGAGGAAAGTTAAAAACAACAACAGCACAAGCCTTCTTGTCAATCTTTTCTTTAGTGGGGCAGCTGTGGCCTAAGCTGAGGCACCGCGGCATTGGCTGCCCACTGCTCCGGGTGTATGTTCACTACTGTGTGCATGCACTTGGATGGGTTAAATGCGGAGGACAAATTCCGAGTATGGGTCACCATACTTGGCCACACACACCTTTCCCTTCCCTTTGATTTTAAAACTGAGATTATCTCTGAGATTGATTATGTGTCTATTGAACTCATTAGGAAAATCACTGCAGGTTAAATTTGTTAATTTGTTAAAATTACAAGCTACAAGCAATTTTTGACTCTAGTTACGGCATAAATTAAAATGAAATTGTTCCAGCTCTTGTAAGCTTCATGTATGCTAATATTTGGCTTCCTCTGATGTTGTTATCAGTGCAGAGATCACCATTTGACTGGAGAGTGTTGTATTTTATTTAATTTTCTAGTTATGTGTCAATTATTATAAGTATGTTTAATGAGCCAATTATAAACAAGTCAGGTTAAATCACGTTTACTTCCATTCATTCTCAGTAGAGGCTAAGTGTAAGAAAATAATGAACTGCAGTTCATGGTACACATAAGAAGACCATGTCATTAGAAGCCAGCCCTTGACGTCAAGCTCAATAATATATCCTTCTAACAGGTAATTAACCGCCCACATTCAACCGCAGAGAGCACTAGACCACAGTGATTTGATAGATCTATAGAGGAAGATGTCAGAGAAAAGCGACAAATAGCAAGCAAATAGTTAAACAGCAGGATGAATATTCATGAGCAGCTGCTGTAAGGCAGTGCAAATCACTTGCTACTGCAGCTCTAAACTCCTCTCTCATTAGGACTGGGGTTGGGACTTGAGTCACACCCCTCACATATAGAGCTGAGAATCCAAGCAAAGGCCTCCAAACCAGTCAAATGCCTTGGGTCACTGATCTTTGAATGGAGAAATGGTTTGCTTGGAGCCTAATGTCCCAAAGCATTTGTCATACAGTAAACTGTTTGGCTGGAGCAAAGGGAACAGAAGACCATCTGCCAGATGGCAGCAGTTTATTATGCCATTTAATTTTGCATTAGACCATTTTAAGAGATTGTAGAGGAATAATTCACCCCCCAAAACTGTAATTCTGTTCATTCAAATAAGTTACACCTCTTCATGTTGCTCCAAACCACCAGCCATTTGAACAATAAGGGGTTGTGCAGAATTTTAATTCATGAGTATGAATTTGAACTGAGTTGGTTACGGGAAGTTGAATAGGAATTGGAATTTACTGAATAATTATTCAAAGACAGTCAACACTGGTAATGAATTTCAGAGAAATCTGTTTTAAATTTAATCTTAATAACATATTTAAATAAATTATATTTATCGTTCTATCATTCTCTGTATCTTCTCTGTAGGCTTTAAAGGCTTTAAAAACTTTCAAGTCTTGGCTTCTCTAGTTAAAAATCATTATATTTGTACTTTAATTTATTATTAATCTATTTGGTTGCTTTCATATTTGAATTTATATTAAAATGCATTCAGATTCATCCTACGGACGCTACTTTTTGTGGAGCAGCTTTTTTTATTTTTGGAGCTACTCAACAGCATTGTATGGAAAAAAACAGCTTGGACATTTTACAAAATATCTTTTCAGCTCTTCATTAATGAGGTATTCTATATCTAATAATAATAATAAATACTTTATATTTAAATGTGTAAGCACAGAGCTCCTGTGTTTCACAGATTTTTCCTTGGATGTGGCAAGCAGTTGACCTCTAATTTAGTGCGTAATTTAATGATTGATTGATTGAATAAATGACTGATGCATATTATTACTCAAGTTTAATCATGATTAATTTTGTGATCCATGTAAATGAACCAAGAACAGTAGCAGTGCTGTATAGTATTCAAGTGTATAATGCTTCCCTTGCTATCATGTCGATCATAACATCCCGTCATCTGCTTTACCAAGCATTAGAAAGCTGTCTCCATGACAACAACACCATGGCGCATGTGAACAGGAAGAAGGTAGATATGTGAGCAGAGTGTTAAAACACCCGCTCACGTACAAAGATGCCACAAACACACACTGTCAATGATGTTTATCTGTGAGGGACGAGGTTAAACCATCATTTGTAAACAGCAGACTGTGATGTGTTGCCTGTCAGCTGCATATCTTCTCAACCTTGCATCCATTCTATCCTCTCTCAGCTCTTTAGTTTAACATTGTCTGTACATAAATCTCATTTTTTAAAATGTCATCTGTCTTTGGACACAAGCAGGACACGCTTTCTTTTCCTTAAGCGCTCTTTCAGTGACTAAGTTATCCATTGTGTCATTGATTTAGTGCTGTTACTGATACTTCAAAACTCCTTTAGTCTTTCTCCATTACAGAACCATTTAACAATAATGCATCATTGAGTACAATAATCTGTCATTAGTTAACATACCTCTAGATGGTTGTCTTTGTCTTGTCTGCATAGTCAATGTGCCCACTACTGCTCCCATGTTGTCACAGCAAAGACACGCGCGTTTAAACTAATAAGCGTTGAGTTCGCCAGTCTGTCTTTCTTTGTTGAAGCCCCTGATCTTGTTTCCCTTTCCACTCTCCTCTCACTTGTCAGTGAATGAAGACAAGCTGGAATTTTCTTGCTAAAAGCATATGGTTCCTTCCTTGATGCCCCTCCCACAAATTTCACTACCTCTCTCCCTTCATTTCTCTTTCTTTGCTCTCGGTCTTGCTGTTTCTGCTTGGTCCCGTTTGTTATTCGGTGTCAGGAACTGTTGCTGTGCAGGTGGATCAGCCTAATAGGAAGCAGTAAGAAGAGTATGAGGATGAAATGCTCCTCTCTGTGACACACACACACACACACACACACACACACACACACACACAACCACAACCACAACACAGCAAGCAGATTTGTTCCTTATGGAATTGCACATTTTCACACAAGCTGAATGTGGCAAGATGGATGATGACTTTCGTTCACACTCTGCTGCGCTTATATGCACAGGCATTTGTTGTTCTAGCATGGTGGGATGTTCCATTGACTTCTGTTGTTCTTATACTGAGGAATGATGCTTTTTATACTCTTACATCTAAACCTCACAAAAAACCTTTTTAAAGGGATAATTCAAGGGATAATTGTTTCAAACCTGATTAATAAATATATATATATATATATATATATATATATATATATACTGCCTTACGGAAGTATTCATACCCCTTCATTTTATTCACGCTTTGTTATGTTGCTGCCTTATGTTAAACTGCTTTAAATTAAATTTTTTCCACATTAATCTACACTCCATACACCATAATGACAAAGCAAAAAACAGGTTTTCAGCATCTTTGAAAAAAAACAAAACAAAAAAAACTTTGATTCCATTGCATAAGTATTCATACCCTTATCTGGGACAGTTGAAATTTAGCTCAGGAGCATTCATATTGCTTGTAGATGTTACTACACTTTGTGTGAAGTTAACCTGTGGCTAATTCAATTGAATGGGAATGGGTATGATTTGGAAAGGCACACATATCTTAATAAAAGGTCTAACAGCTGAAAATGCATATCAGAGCAACAACCAAGCCCTGAGATAAAAAAAAAAACATGCCTATAGTGCTCAGAAACAGGACTGCATAAAGCCACATATCTAGTGAAGAGTTCAGAAAAAAATTCTGCTGCATTGAAGGTTCACAGAAGCATGTAGTCTCCATACCCTTAATGGAAGAAGTTTGAAACCAGGACTCTTCGTAGAGCTGGCCTCCTGGCCAAACTGAGCAATTGATGTTGAAGGGCTTTGGTTAGAGTGGTGACCAAGAAGCTGATGGTCACTCTAGTTGAGCTCCATGATCATATGTGGAGACAGGAGAAATCTACAGAAGGACAAACATCGCTGTAACACTCCACCAGTCCGGTCTTTATGGCAGTGTGGCCAAACTCAATCTTCTCCTCAGTGCTTCACTGAAAACACACTTGGAATTTGAAAAGAAAGCACCTAAAGGACCCCCAGACTGTGAGAAGCAAGATTCTCTGGTCTGATGAACATCGATTCCAAGCATCATGTTTGAAGGAAACCAGGCACTGCTCATCACCTGCAGAGTACCATCCCAAAAGTAAAGTGTGGTGGTAGCAGCCTCATGATGTGGGGCTGTTTTTCAGCGGCAGTGACTGAAGGACTCTTCAGAGTAGAAGACAAGCTCAGTGCACCAAAATATAGAGATAGCCTTAATGAAAACCCAGTCCAGAGCATTCAGAACCTCAGACTGGGCAGAAGGTTCATCTTCCAACAGGACAAAGACCCTAAGCACACAGCAAGAGTGGCTTATAGACAACTCTGTGAATGTCCTTGAGTGTCCCAGCCACAGCCTGGGCTTTAACCCAATCAAATATTTCTGGAGAAACCTGAAAATGTCCAACCTGACAGAGCTTGAGAGGTCAACAGGTGAGGTGAAGAATGGCAGATAATTGTCAAATGCTTATGTGCAAAGCTTGTCGTATCATACCCAAATAGACTTGAGGCTGTAAAGGTGCTTCAGCTAAGTACTGAGTTAAGGGTAAGAATACTTATGTAATGTACATTCAGTTTTTAATTTTAATAAATTTGTGTATTTGTGACAATTCTGTTTTTGTTTTGGCATTATGGTGTATGGAGTGCAGATTGATGTGGAAAAAAAGTAATTTAAATCAGTTTAACATAAGGCTGCAACATGAAAACATGAACATGAAACAACAAAACATGAAAAAAATTAAGGGGTATGGATACTTTTGCAAGGCACTGTATACACACAAACAGTAAGATTACCTTTAACCAATAGAGCTAATATATACAAAATGTACAATTAACTGAATTAACAGGTTTTTATTGTAGCTTATTTGGCTTTTTCTGTAAAAAAATTTACAAACATTTTACAAACATTTTCCCCATATTGTAGGCAAAACTTGATCCACATACATCATTGAGCTGTGGTATGACTGTGAGTATTTGGTTTCATCATCCACTGTTCATTTCCAGTTATGAGCCTTTGTGCGTGCGTGTGTACGCGTTTGCAATTTAGTGACTCAGATAAGAATGTTTCATGGATCAAGTACTCTAATTTTCAGTGTGTACGATGCACAAATGTGCATTTTTGATTGTGCACTGTACATATAATGCTTCGTAAAATGACCCACATACTCTTGTTTGTTTCGGTATCCTCTCTCATTAGTGGGGAACCGACCCCACAAAATCTTCCGATTAAAGAGATGGAAACAGAGATAAAGTAAAACAGAAAAAAGAAGCAGAAAGACAAAATACAGAGGAAAAGAAACTGCCATTGGGAATGTCTGCGTTTCTAAACAGCAGGTCTGTAACCTTATTAATAATCCAAAAAAGATGAGACTTCAGACGGATGAGCTTTGGGCTGAGAGTGTGGAGAGAAGTTGGAGGTAATGTGTAATTACATAATATCAACCCGCACCGCTCTGTATTACGCAAATCCAGCAGGACTGACCTGAAAATCAGGCCAAGTTATCCAGAGATATCCTCATTCTAGCACATAGGCATCTGCACTCCCTCACTACAACACAACACCCTGAGGTTGTACCACCTACCTCACACAGGATAAAGACGCTGGTATCAGCATTCAAATTTCATCAGAACACATTTTTTTGTTGATGTAAGACGTTTGTAATGGTTTTCTCGCTTTGGCACTCATCCTTGGAAGAGAAACAATGATATCCAGCAAACGACTGGCATGTGTGAAATCCACGCAGGCAGGTGTAAGCCTCTTTTCTCACTCTGAAGTGTCTATGTTAGACTTTCCTTTGCAGACGCCACACTGAATCTGCTAATGCACTTGGGAGATGGTTAAAGATGATTGGCTTACCCTTGGAAACATATTCAGTGGTGTGAATAATAGCCTGGAACCTTGTATCACTGAGAATCATAATATTGTTAATAGGGTTTTGCAACAGCGGTACAGTAAGAAATGGCATAACAGAATTTTACCAGCAGTGCGGTTAAAAAAACACAGCAATATTTTTGGATTATGTATGTTTGGATTAATTAATAATTCATCTCTCCTATTCTTGTGTGTTCAGAAGGCCATTGTCTCTGCACAGCATTTCCCAACAAAAAATAAATCATAAGTTTTAATTTTAATTTTATTTTTTAAGCTACTGATCCTTAGATTACATAAAAATGATCTAAAAATGTCTACACTAAGTTCAAGCATAAGATGGAAATATTAACATAAATTACTTTTAATATTAACATTATTATACTGTACTTTGTTATAATAATAGTAAATAGTGTTTTTCATTGTAGCTTAAGAATGAATAAAATACTTCCAACATGAGCCAGATATAATGGATATAAATATTATTTGGTTTTGTTTGTTATATTAATTGTTATATTCCTCAAGTACTGATCACAAAAGAGTACTACTAGATTACTATTTATTTATTTCCTCCTTAAGGTGTCGATTTTGGTGTTCCTAGGATGCACCAGGGCATGAATATTTAATAAGACTTCAGGTTTTTACTTGTTTAGTAACTTGTTTTGTGACATGGAATTCATTTTCTAGTAGAAATTACCTATTTTTTGGCAATTGTGAAAAAGAGAGAGAGAGAGAGAGAGAGAGAGATTGTTGTTACGATTATCATGTCTTGTGTGTCAAGTATTTGGCTCTTTGTGTTTTTTCAACTAAAAAAATCTTTAATCTGGGTTAGACATAAGTCTTCCACATCACCAGGCTGTTTGAAAGATATCTTAAAGGAAAGTTCACCATGTACAGCTATTCCTAAGTGAGTTAAACCTGCAAGTTGCGAGTTCAATGCTTACACAAACACAAACAGTGCTGAAACACATATGCAATGCTTCATATAGGTCATTCCTACAAACTACAAAACTAGAGTAACACTATTTAAAGTTGTAACTGAAATCTCCTAGTTATCATCCTCACAGTTTATCCCCAACACATAAACCTGAAGCAACGTCCTTCAGAAATCCAGCAGAAGTTCTAGTCCGTCAGGGCTGAGTGCCAAAGCCGACATACAGTTTGCATCTCTACTTATAAACTCACAGGCAGCTCCCTGTAACTCCTGGGGATTTTAGTGAAGACTTCAAACAAGCTTTCTGTCTTCCTGCCCAGAACTCGCAATCCTCTTGGCTCCATAATCATTCTTCAGGTCTCCGGTGTGTGTATATGAAATGTGGCTCT